>JAJSOF020000035.1:3905497-3924386 GCA_025594305.2 Periplaneta americana
ATGACTAGACGAATTGGAAGAACTCCTGCTATTACACATGAGGCGTCATATGAAAGTGTTCTAAATGCCTTGCTATTTTTATGTTCATTAGTCTTTGAACACGTTGATATTTCCTTAAGTTGTTTTGTTTTGTTAAGGCCTTCTCCCATATCGGTGCGCCATATGTTAGTACTGGTTCAATTGCACCCATGTATATGGTTTTAGTGCCCGATGTTCTAGACCCCATTTGAGTTTAGCTACTCTTGCTAGCATGTTTATTATCGGAGTGCATTTCTCTGTAATGTAATCTACATGTTTGTCAAAATTAAATCTGGTATCGAGATAGATACCCAAGTACTTTAGTTGATACTTGCTCCAGACGTTTATTGTTTAAGTAGATGTTCAGTGTTTTGTCGTCTCCTGATCTTTTCCTTGATATTAATAATGTTTTGGACTTCTTTTCATTGAAGTGCATTTTGTTTTCTCTCGCCCATTTTTCAATTTTCTTCAAATCTAGGTTGGCATAATTCTCTGCATCCGTAGTGGTTTTTCCTTGCGTTAGAACCATTAAGTCGTCCGCGAAAGCAATGACCCTCGTACGATGAGTGAAGTCCAAATTGATCAGCGAATTATACAGTATATTCCAGAACCCAGGACCGCTGCAAGAACCTTGTGGACATCCCATAGTCACAGGTCTCTCTATTTTAAAAGTATTAGTCCCTAGAGCAGCAATTCTATTGCTGAAATAACTTCTTGCAAGATTAAAAGATTCTTAGGACATTTCAATTCTCTAAGATTGTAAAGAATGCCTGGCCACCAAGCCGCATCAAATGCTCCTCGGACGTCCAAGCTAACTACTGCAATACAGTTATTTTCACTTAAGTTTTCTTCAATGATCTCCTTAGCCGCCATCAATGTCCACTGTTCCTTTTTGGGGCATGAAACCATATTGATTCCTGTTCAAACCAGCAGTATTAGTATGCACATGATGCAGAATTCTGTTAATCATTAATTTGTCTAGGACTTTACCCGCCACGTTTAGCAAGCTGATAGGTCGATATTTTGACACGTCCTTAACCTCTTCTTTGCCAGGTTTAATTATCGCCACTATGTTAGATTTCTTCCATTGTTGTGGGAAACAGCTATCTTTGAGACATTTATTGTATATCTCAGTCATAAATGCTGGAAAAGCTTTGAAAACTTGAAGGAGTATCTCGCTTGTCAGTCCATCTTCCCCGGGTGCTTTCTTAGGATTGAATTGTTTTATCGTATGTAAAATTTCTTCACGAGTGAAGAGTTTATCATCTTCAGTACGTATGGCCTCCGTTGTTAGCTCTCTAATCGCTTATGACTTGCACTATCGTTGATCTCTTCGTCCTTGGGGGCGAAAGCATCTAACATATGACTAATCGTGCTTTCTGCATTATCGGTGAAGGTTCCATCTGATGTTTGAAGAGTTGAGAGGCAGGTCATGGTTTGTATGCATGTATGTGTGTATGTATGTATGCATGCATGTATGTATGTATGTATGTATGTATGTATGTATGTATGTATGTATGCATGCATGCATGCATGCATGTATGTATGCATGTATGTATGCATGCATTTATGTATGTATGTATGCATGTATGTGTGCATGTATGTATGTATGCATGTGTGTATGTATGTATGTATGCATGTATGTATGTATGCATGTATGCATGTATGTATGTGTGTATGTGTGTATGTATGTATGTATGTATTTTTTATTTTAATTAAGAACACCATGTTCCATTACACTGAGTAACACTCGAGAAAGTTGGCGGAATAGAAGTTTAAAGCCTTGCTATTATTTTATCGAAAATCAGCTTGTGTTCGGGATTCCCATTTTGAGCTACCGTATCCGAAGTGGGTCAAGGGGGAATACAACACTGCATCTCGTTCCTCGATATCGCCATTATTTCCGGAGATTAGAGACTGAAACCTGTTAGGTAGGCCAAAGAAATGAGGCTAGGAAAAAGAGCAGTGGATCTGATCGATATTACTGGTGATTAGTAGTAAAGTGCGGGGATGCTACAGTGAAAAGGGTGGATGTCTGAGCCCTTTCGTTCTCCTTGTGTAAAGTCTGTTTTGGAACGTCAAAATTACCATTTTTTTTTAAACCTTGCGGCATCTACAGTCCATATGCCTGGGTGCAGGGGGTTGCCCTTTACACTACAGATAGAGTTCGAGAAGCTCTAATGGCCGCACTTATCAGCTTTGTTCTCGCTACACATACGGGGGCTGCGAGAAAGTTGGCGGAATGGAAGTTTAAATATTATTATTAGGGGTAATAATGATTATTATACTCATAATATTGAGTGAGATTTGTGGGAATAAAATTTGTCTTGCATATTTGCTTGCTTGTAATATCTTTTTAACCGTGTAATTTTCGTAGCAGAATTTGTCATTATTTCATTATTATCAGTATAAAAATGTTCAGTATAGAATTCTTTAGGTTAATATTATGTTAAATAATTAACTGGCTGGTACTGTAATAATACGTAGGCCTAAGCAGATATTCGGTATTACTGAAGCAGGTACACATTAAATGAGAAAGATTTCATCCATCGAAATAGAGTTAGGAAATGATCCCAGGATGGAGGCAGCATTCCTTCGCTGAACCGCTATTCCAGTGCGTTGATACATCTAGGATCGCCGGTACGGGACAGTAGGCGTGTACCAATTTGGGTCAGTAAATAATTAGCGTCTCTACACATGGACCAAAGGTTTCAACTGCAAAAGCGACGAAGATGTAATTTGAGTAATTTGATGTTCGATATTTGAAAAATGCGAAGTTCTAAATGCAATACAATTATTAGCTGTTGTGCTGGATATTATATTAACTTTCAGAGTAGCAGAAAGAATTATGTTTGTTCTTATGCATATTGATGCTTAAATTTAAGCACCGTAGAAAATGAAATTCGTAGTCCATGATAACTTAAACTTTTCTGTACAGGACACAATCATAAAACCAGAGATTCTAATCCTCTTCTTTGTCATGTTCCTTTCATCGATTACCGGAAACAGCTGAAGATAGTTACCGCATCATGGTTTGTGGTTTCGATTTGGTAGTCGCGTAAAAACGCATAATTCGGTATTGAAGTTATGAAATTCAGTGTTTTTGTCTGGTGCTGCAAAAATAGTGAAAATTTTGTGTAAAACTTTGTATTAGAACGACTGGTGGATGCAAAATTATGTCGTGAACATGTATGATAGTTTCAGGATTGTGGCTGTCAAGGTACGTCAGAAGGCTGGGATCAATATGGCGTCGTTGTGATTATTAATATTAAATTACGTTCTGCAAATAACCTATGTTGGACTGTTTTACTTGATATGACAGATGCCTTCATTTAATGTAATTAATATTGTTTAATTTATGATTTATTGCTGTTAAGTAGATATTTAAAATGCTAGGATTTTTAAAATGAGTTGGTCAAGGAGAGTATTAGCATTTCGGCTACAAATGAAACGGATCTGTGTTCGATTCCGGGAGACATGAAAATTGTCTTTTATCCCGTAGCAGTTGGGTGGTGTAAACAAGCACCTTCACAGCGTGAAGTTTCATATAAATAGTAATGGTAGCAATAATAATAATAATAATAATTTGGTAAACTTTAGCCGTCTGTGCTTAGGTCGTTCTTGCACGCATTTCTTAAACAATGGAATCTACTTTCTTTGGTAGGCAAGTATTACGTGACTCAAAAAAATGATGGAAATAACAGAAGGCTTATGGAATTATGAGCTTAGTTTACAAAGGCTACACCAGAGTCGCATTCGCGGAATATGTCTTCAGTTTGAACCCAGTCAGGGCAATATTTGTCGAGTTTGATCCCCGACATTTAAATATTCTTATTTTTTTTTTTTGCTACACCAAAGTCGCATTCGCATTGGAAGTAATACATGTTTGATAATATACACAATTAGAACTAAAAACGAGATATGATAGTATATTACCAAAAATTATACCGTATATTTTCATTACTGTTACAGTACCTAATATTGTAATTAATTAAAATAAAGCAACTTCATTACGAAATTCTTGCACATTCATTTATGCACGATTCAATAATTTTCAGTTGCATCGCACGCATATTTTGATGAATTAAAATTACAGGTTATGTTTATTCTGTCACTACTTACTTTATTTCTACATTCGCAAATCAGCTTGTGTTCGGGATTCCCATTTTGATGCTACCGTATCCGATGAGGGTTAAGGGGGAATACAACACCGCATCTCGTTCCTCGATATGGCCATTATTTCATAATAATAATAATAATAATAATAATAATAATAATAATAATAATAATAATAATAATAATAAGCTGTGAATAGACTTTCGTATAAGTTTCTGGTAGTCAAAACCTTACAGTAATAAAGTCTTAAAATAATAAATTAGTGGATTGAAATTATTTAAACTAATGAAGAATAAGAATTAGAATCAAGTGCATATATATTGAAATCATATAGAATTGGGATTAAGAAAGATCAACATTGCAGTTCTCAGTCAGAATCTGAACTATCATCGCTTAACTCATTTGAAAATTATACGCGTACCTAATGTTAGGTGGCAGTAAGATATCCAGCACTTCTTTATCCAAAGATTACTTTGCGGTAGTGTGCAAGTCATCCATGCTTGAAATGCACGTCTTCGAACGGGATAGTCACTGTGTAATGCTTAAAACGAATTTAGACAAGTTAAAAGAGCTCTTTTGGGCTCCCAGCCTACAATGTTCTGTAAAACTGCAATTAGGTATAAACCAGGTTCTATTGGTACTTTAAACCAAAGGTCCCGGGTTCGATACCCGGCTCCGGAACAATTTTTCCCTCGAAATTATTCAGGTTCTATTGTACTGTATTTTTAGATGTATTTTATCCCTTTTATTTTTTAGAGCCCATTGACTCCTGTTTTGAGTTTAATATATTCTTTGGCACCTAGACACTTATTCAGTACCTGTATCTGCCTCGCAGGACGAACACGAGTGCTCCATCATGTTCAGTCGGCCCAGAGCTTCTATCTGGGCTTGATGAGGTGCATCCGTCTGAATTGGCCTCCGCATCGAACCCGCGTGCTCTGCTCTGACCTGCCTTCACCACAGAGGACTGCATGCTGCCTCTGGAGCACAGAGCCCTTCAAGTTCAGGTATACAGGGCTGCACAAGTTACAGACTAGTATTAAAATTCTTATATTTGATGTCTATAATTCTGTGGTAAATTGACTCAGTGATGCTGTATATGAAGAGAATCGGACATATAGTTTAGTAGAAATCGCTGTACACAGACTGACTAGTATTCATATGTTAAATTGACTCGTAGGTACTAAATATCAAGAAAAGTCGTCCAATAGTGTAATAGAAATGTCTATACAGATTCGTACTAGTACTAAAATTGTTATATTTCACGTCTATCATTCTCAGATAAATTAAGTCGTAGAATCTGAATATGAACTAAATCCGCCCAATAGTTTAGTATAAATCGCTGTACACATACAGACCAGTTCTAAAATTCTTATATTTGATGTCTATCCTTCTGTGGTAAATTGACTCGGTTATACCCAGTATGAAGTGAAGCCGACCTATAGTTTAATAGACGTTATATCGCACAATTTTATCACTTCCCTAGCATTTGTTTAATTTATCACTGACCTAGCCTTGTTTTTCTTTTGCCAAAATTTCAAACTGCAAATTCCTTACGGTACTATAAAACATGCTTTGCGATCGTTATTTGTTTAGTGCATAGACTGCCAACTGAATATGGCGGCCCCGTTGAAACGTTTTGGTGAAGGTACTCTTTATGCCGGCATATTGTCTTCTAATCGTGTAATAGTCAATTAAATCGCAGTGGAGTTTTGATTTTCTCTAGATTGATTTGTTTAACTTGATTATTGTACTAACCATTGTGTAGAAATGTTTTAATTATTGTATGTTTTATTCAAGTTTTTTTTTTCTGTTAGAACGATTGATTGTATGAACTGAGATGTTGGTGTAACTGTAACGGAATATCTAGAGGCGGGCATGGAGACATACGGTATTGGTATAAGACATGAATTTATTTTTAATGTATCCCAGCCATGTTTATTTTGCGTCTAATTTCCTCTCGAGTTTCATTTATATGTTATTGTTGATATTTGAATTTTTCCACTCTTAAGAGCGAAAAATTTCCAAGTCTTATTATGTTAAACAGTGAAATAATTAATTGGCTTCGTTATTGAACTGGTAAAATTACCCACTCTTCAGAAGAAAACCATGTTTAAGTGTTCATTGTTATAAAAGGGAAGTTACTCGAATGTGATGCCTTAAGTTTTAATTCCCCAAAGAGTTGTTAAAAGATTTGTTTGTATTCGCAATAGGGTGTTAACTGTACAACCTTAAAGTGAAGGAAGTATTCGTGTGAGGGGCAAACTTTGAAAACCTGTCAATTTTTAGAATCTTCTGAAAATGTACAAATCAGGTTTTGAAAGTTTGCTTCTAATATAGAATCATACGGTCTACGCTTCCTTCTCATTTTTTTTATGCATGAAGAGAGTATGGCTGAGTTCGGTTGACGAAAAAATTGCGATACTCTCCCTTATATGATTTGTTTACCCCCCATATCCCGCCCTGCATAAACCCTCTTTATATAATTTGCCCTTGGGCTTTCTTTATGTCATATTTTCTATATTTCTACTACTACAATTGTTGTACATTTACATTTATTGAATTGATTTTAATACCTTACCTGGGCGAGATTCGAACCAGCAAAGTTGGGATTAGTAGTACAGCGCCGCAACCAACTGAGCCAACCTGCGAGTCGCTGGAGTTTGCTCAAAAGACGTGTATGAAAGTGTAGTGATGTAACCAATTTCACCTCACGAATAATTGTAACATTTAAAAATTATTCGCAAGACTTCAAAAGGAAGAAACTAATTATTGAAATGTAAAAATATATTCTTGTGAGATAGTTTTCCTGAATTTATTTTACTGTTCCGAGCATAAATTACCTGGCCAAGTTCGGAATAGGATGGACTGGCGGCGCTACTTAGGGAGCGTAATGATATCTAAAGACTCTGATAGATGGAGCCATTGTTTGGACCGGAGCAGTGATCTCAACGGATCAGAGTTGTTCTGGAGTTTCGCAGGGTATTCTGGATTCCGAAGTTTGCTTTTTTTTTTTTCTTCAAGGATACGAAATATATTAGTCCTATTGCAGAAGTGGAATAGTTTTCGTGCATCAATTTCAATGTCGATAATCGCATGCACATTTGAGTGCGATCTAGAATGTAATAAAGTAAACTTGAGACAAAATTGTTGCTTTCATAAAACACGTTCATTTTGCGTGTAATATATTGGAAAGTTGTAATATTTATGCAACAGCAACATGCTATTGGCAACACTGGATTTGAAAATGCTGTCTTGGAGTGTACTGCGAATTTGATCGCTTTCTGAACGTCCTCAGATTAGAGTCAACTGTTTCATGTGTGCTGGAGGGACTAATGCATCTGTTTATTGAAATAGACAATAACGATGGATGTTAGAATTGCCGAAGTTCAATTGTTTGAAGCAAAAAGGTTAGTTTTTAATATGTAAGTAATGGTAGAGGTTGGGACTAAAGTAAAATCTTGGGTTAAACCAGCATTGAGCGACTTCCGCCGATTTTGGAATAGACACCGACGCAATTAGGTGAGGTTAGTTTAGGCTTTTATTATCCGGTCAAGATGAAGGTAGGGTACCGTGTTCTGGAGTTTATCCGGTGTCTGTTCCAAAATCGGCGGAAGTCGCTCAACGCTAGTTTCACCACAATGAAGTAGACATACTATTGAAATCATAGACAATTCGGACTAAGAAACATAACCATTACAGCTGACGGTTCAGAATCTGAACTATCATCGCTTAAATTATAGATGTACAGCTGTCAAAAAAAAAAGTGGCCGCACTCGTGAACAGCGAATATTTTCAAAGTCCACTTCGGGTCGCGGCGATGTTACACGATGCATGTGCTTATACAAGCAGTTCCGGAACTATGAAAGTGTCCCATATCTGCGTCTCGTAGACCAGCGGTAGAGTGCTTGTTTAATGATTCAAAGGTTCAGTGGCGTAGCCTGGTTTTCAAACTGGGGTATGTAACCCAGTTAATATAGTTTGAAAATGGAATTTCTCATATCTGTATCCAGCATAGCGTATATACCGAATACAATTGTATCATGTAGTATAAACAATGCATATATCTTCCTTGCTAGTACAAATTTACAAGTATATTACGTACCTAGTAAAACATCGATAAATAATAGACACACTGAAAAGTGTTTTAATAAACTTAGTTTAGGACTATGCAGTAAAAATAAAATTAATAAACTCACGTTTATTATCCTTGGAGTTTTTTTTTACTTGGTTATATAACGACACTGTATCAACTACGAGGTTATTTAGCGTCGATGAAGTTGGTGATAGTGAAGTGATATTTGGCGAGATGAGGCCGAGGATTCGCAGTAGATTACCTGACATTCAATTACGGTTAGGGAAAACCTCGGAAAAATCCCAACCAGGTAATCGGCGCAAGCGGGAATCGAACCCACGCACGATTGCAACTCTGGATCGGCAAGCAACCACCTTAGCCGACCGACTTACGCGATGGCTCTCCTTGGAGTTTCCCCGAATATTTTTAGTCGTTTTATCAAATATTATATAGTTACAAAAATAGTCATGTTTCTTGGCTGCCTTATAAATATTATTTAAATCTTCATAGCCATTGGTATTTCAAACGGACTTTTCATTAGAAAAGAGAAGACAAGACCAGTAAAACAGTTTGTTTAAAGTCTTACAACCTCACAGCCACGACTCACTTTCATAAATCTTTACATTAAAATGTCTTACACACTTTTTTATGTTTGTAAGAAAGACCTGCCCATGGGCAGAACACTTATGTAGGTATGTTCAGAATGCCTGGAATATCGTGTCTAAGAACAGTCGCTATTTGCAAAGACTAGTCGATTCCATGCCCACTCTACTGCAAGATGATCGAGATAAGAGGAAGATAGACTAAATATTAAAATGTGGCTTTTTGTTTTGTTTTTGAACACTTAATTGTTTGAATGTTTTAAGGCCGACGCCAGTAAATTAGTTTTGTTTATGCCACGAAAGATATTTTTATTGAGAATAAAATCTTTTTTATTTCCATTTGCAGCCACAATATCATAATGATAAAGTCATGGCATAATATATTAATAATTACTAAAATAATCTTAAAAGAGATAGGAGCCATTATGTATAGTTTGTCTCTCTCAAAAACAGAACAAAAAAGAACGAAGTTGTAGTCGAATGCAGGACCTTAACGAATAAGAGGCCGGAACGCTACCATTACGCTATCAAATAACATACAGAAGACTTCAATTATAACCGTAGATATCAGGCAACGTGGTCCAACAACATGTAACATCGCCTGTCTCCGAATTGTAGTGAAGATACCCGAAGGGAACTTTGTTTCAGGAGAGCGGCCACTTTTTCTTTTGACAACTGTACCTAATGGACACTTCTTTATGCAAAGATTGTTCCATGCTTGAAATGTATGGATCAGATGCAATTAACAGTATTAAAGACATCTTGATTAGTCTACTCGTGGGACATTAATAATCTAGTCACTTTGTTGAAAGAGCCCTTATGAGTTTGCAGGCCACTATGTTCAGTTAAACTGGAGTTTTTAAATGACATTCTTCTGTTTATTTATTAGGCCCCATTGATTCCTACATTGGGTTTAGTATATTCTCTGGTACCTAGACCCTTACGTATATCCGTTGCCCTAGCAGGAGGAACACGTCTGCTCCAAGCCATCCAGATTGCCGACGCAAGCACCAGAGCTTCTACCTGGGGAACATGAGGTGCATCCGTCTGAAGTGGTTGCTGCGTGACTGGGGCTGGGCTCCGCAGGCCGTGCTCTGCGTAAATAGCCACGCCTCTGTCACGGAGGATTGCATGCTGCAGCTGCACACGTGCCCCTGGACCATACAACAAGGTCAGGTATGGAGGAGTCCACAATTGACCACAGTTATGTATAAACCAGAATCTACTGAATTTTTAGATTTCTTTCTTCCCGTTGATTTATTAGAGCTCTTTGACTCCTACATTGGGTTTAATACATTCTGTGGCACCTGGACCCTTATTGAGAGAGTACCTGTATCCGTTGCCCAGCAGGATGAACACGAGTGCTCAGATTGCCCAAGCAAGCTTCAGAGCTTCTACCTGGGAACATGAGGTGCATCCGTCTGAAGTGGTTGCTGACCTCCGCATCGAACTCGCAGGCTCTACTCTGCCTGAATGGCCATGCTTCTATCACGGAGGAGTGCGTGCTGCAGCTGGACCACACAGCCTTTCAACAAGTTCAGGTATGGAAGACTCCACAATTGACCAGAGAGATGTAATTGTTCAAGTGTGACATGGCAGTTATGAGTCATTCCACGTCAAATCGCACATATTTAACCTGTAATTGACTTTCATGTCTCTGAATTAGATAAAACAAATTTTGCACATTCTATGGATTGAAAAAATAAATACGTGTTTTATTATTGTTGCCTATATAGATTATTGTAGTAGATATGTGTTATCAAAGATTGTGAAATAGTTCGTGCATCATTATTGTTAAACGTGATTATCTCCACTAATAATCATCACAGAGATTTGCTCTTTGTCTCAATTTGAAGGTGACAGTACATACTTTGTTCTTCGCATAATAATATAAAAATATTTGTTTAACTTTTTTTTTAAACATTTAAACACAAAAAAATATGTTTTAACGGCAGCGACTTACTTTAAAATTACAGAAAAAAAAATCCTTAAATACCTTGAAATTATTTTAACCACCTTTAAAAAATCAGAACTCTACTCTGAGCTGTTGAAGAATAATTAAATGATTCACCAAGCTGCGCGTCTTGAGTTCGCGGGCTGCATAAGTACTCTAGCAAGAAGATGTGCAAGTGCAGGTCTGGATGAGAGTCGTGTGACCACTTTACACTCTTCTACGATCAGAATATTACTCTTTGATGTAATTTATGTAATATAGTACTGTATTTAAATATTGTTTTTGTAAAATATGTATACACATTAAGAATGATAACTACAGTTTACACACACTGCACTTTTAAAATTAATCACCTACAACCAATTCTATTTAATGTCCACCACTTTACTCTCACTTTGAAGTGAATAGTTCTTTATTATGGCCTGAGATTGTGTCAGTGGAACAAAAGAATGAAGTTGTAAGATACCTCATACCACTTTTGCTTGTTGGTACCTTGAGTAGAAAATATAGCTAAGTTATTTGTATTCGCCAATTGGGAAAAAATGTAAAAGGAATATTATAAATAATATTATTAATTCAATCAAGCATTAATTTAACATTTTCATGATGAACATAGACACAAACTGAGTGCGTGCCACTTGATCCAGGGAGTACACATTCCTCTGGTCTGAGTTTGAAATTTTTTAAAATCAAATTTTGATACACGGATATTGCTCTTTGAAACACTAGTAAGTTTTCTTAAGATTACATAGTATTAATCTTTTCTGTTTGTAAACTTTCTTTCCATCTTCTTTAACTGAAACACAATTCTTTTTGCCAGCCATAACCCTCCTTACATCATCAGAATTATAAAATTGAACAACCTTCTCTACTATAAATGTTCCCAAACTTTTTCCCGATTTAGGATTAGAAGTAGCCAAAATCCCCTTTTCTGCTCCTACTTGTTTAGAAATTCATATCATGTGAGTGGTGTAAAATGTTGTTGAATTTTACTGTAGGACCAACTTAAAAAAATTGTTAATATATGTATATTGAGATTTCTGTCGTCTGTTTCATGAAAGAAGTTTATCAATTTCTGTATTAAATCGGAATTATTTGAATTTTCAACTGAAGTTGCGTCTTCTGTAATATGAAATATTTTATGTTTAAGTGTATCTTTCTGCATTTTTTTGTTTTGGATATTTTTTTAGATAATTTTGTCTCCTTTATTGGCGATTGTCAATCATCACTAAGCTCACACACATATTCAATATATTATTTTTAAAGTTATTTCTTAGTCGAAAGCAACCTGAAATCAGTGTAGTTCTATGTAAAATACAGAGTGTTCCGCTTATAAGTATAACAAAAGAAATAGCTATAACTTCTGAATTAATACAAGTATATTGTTGAAACCAACTGCCACAAAGAATGAAAACTGGGAATTTTTGTTACCTTATGTTCCATAAACCTCAACATGGCTTCCATTGGTGGCACGGGAAATATCCAACCGGTATTCAACCTCGACCCAAGCGTTATGAAGCATCTGTGGTTTGCGCTCGCAAACGCAATCTTTTATGGAGCACTGTATGCACTGTTGTTGGTGGGATGTTCAACTGCACACTAGCCTGTCGAATGGATTTCCGCGGGCTTCTCTGAAATGCCTCGCGAATGCGTTCGACATTTTCGTCAGACACTTTACGCTTGGAATGTTTACCTGCATTAGACAACAAACTTCCTGTTTCTCTGAGCTGCCTATCCCATTTCATTATTGAGACGTACGTCGGTACAGCTTCCCTCGGTCTAAGATTGTACTGACGGCGAAACAAGCGCTGTACACGAATTATGGATCTATGTTCTGCTAATGACAGCACACAAAAGGCTTTCTGCTGTGGCGTCCACATGCTGACTGACTAAAGATACGATACAAATTCTCTTATTTAATGATCTGCGCATGCGTGAGTCTTCTAAAAATAAGTAACAACAATGGATTAAAACTTCCCAATTTCCTCTTTACAATGGTACCAATCTTAACCCATTTGCATGCATTGTTATGAAATTATAACTATTTCTTTTATTATACTTATAAGCGGAACACGGTGTATAATAGATTATACTTTATTTTTGCATTTTTAAAGTACCGATAAGCTGTTATAAAAATAATTGTTTAAAAATTGACCCTCTAAAACAACCCCATCAATAAATCAATTAATATAATATTCCATTTGTTCCCATTTCAAATGACACCAACACTCAACGTCTATGATGCATAGAATCTTAACAATGAGCATTTTCATACTGCGTCATGCATGAATTTGTCATTTAATTAAAAGAGTATAAATAGTAAAATATTAAAGTATTATCCCAGAAACAATTACAGACCTCTTATTTTGATCTGCAGAACATATTTTAGAAGATTTAAGCAAATACTAAATGGTCACGTTTCATATACAGGTGTTTGATTTGGTATGCACACACAACACAGCACGATACCTACTCCGAAAGACTTAGGAATTATTGTTAGATAAATTAAAGGGAAACTGCTAAGTGTTGAAGGGACATTACGTGCTTTTAGAACTAGAGGTTATCTGTTTATTTACGTAAAGTAACACCGCACCACTGATAATGTATTTACTCACTCTTGCTGCATCTATCGCAGCTGCATGTTCCGGTGTGCGGTCTCGCTTAATCCGAGCCTTCCGACCCGAATACACCATCAGTAAATTATTTGCACAGCGACTTCTTATTCGAAAAGTGTTCTAAAACCAACGCAGTTCTATGTAAAACATTTCAAAGAATATAATGATTTTTTTTCCCTTTTTAGAAGTAAGCCCCTGATATATAAAAACGTATTTTAAAAATATAACCCCCTAAAAGGGGCCCATTTTGTATTTTGATTGAACACTAAAAATTAGTATATAATACTGCAATTATTGTACTTTAAAATGATATAAATACGAAATTTCTACGGTTTATAGAATCTTCAGTATAACCATTTTCATAATACGTTGCATCCTAATTTACGGGAAAAGTAACATTTAATAAATGACTATATAATTGTGTCAGCCCGAAAAAATTACACATGGGTGATTTAATTTAATCAATAGAATATATTAAAAAAAATTGGAGCAAATACTAAGTTGTCATGTTTCGTAGGTGTTAAATTTGACATGGAATGACTCATAATGGTTTGTGCTTTTACAGTGCAAAATATTTTTTATTCGCTAAGGTTAACAGATCTTGACGGGATGGTGATAGCAGGACCTTCTAAATAGTACCGGAACTGCTACTGGAAGTGGAAGTGATTAGACTAGTTTGACAGTGTAGCAGGTAACGCAATAATGCAATAATTGTGGAGGCATGTTTACTTGATGTAACTGTTTGTTTCTTGTATCATTGGCTACTAGTGTAATTGTTGAGAGGTTTATAAGTTAGAATATAATAACAGAATTGCAACCTTATATTTGTTATTATTGTTTTTGGTAGTGGAGAAAGCGTTACATTATTACTAGACTTAACCTTAAAATGCTTTGCACGTATAATGTCCCAGATTGTAAATGGAATTATCATTAAGAAAGTCCGTTGGAACATGTATTGTTTTTTTCCGAAAGATAAAGGTTTAAGATATAAGTGGACAAGAAGCATCCACTGTGAACATTTTACCCCACCAAACAAGTTCGTTGTTTTGTGTAAAATATTTTGATCTTTATTTCGTTATCAGAGAAGATAGCCTAAATTACCATGTAGGGACAGTTCGTTTATAAGTTTTCCTAGGAAAGTTGAAACTTTAACAAGGAGTATGGGTTAGTAGCAATGAAGTGCAGAAAGGTATTGGCCAACATATTCATTAATAATTACTGAAGGTCCAAAATGAAAAGCAGGCACTGAAAGATAAGAATGAAATCCATTGCAAGTGTTGCAAGTTAAAACAAGTAGGCTGCTGTGCTCTCCAAGCTGTAAAATCCTCATCGTTTCTAGTTTTGGAGCCTATCTAATTTCTTATTAATGTATCAGTAGATTCTACATAAGCATCAGTGATACAGTGAGATGTTATGGTGAATATTGCTATTTGATTGTAAATAAGCATCAGTGGATACAGTGACAAACTATAGTGAATAGTGTTATTTTATTCGAAATAAAGATCAGTGGATACAGTGAGAAACTATAGTGAATAGTGTTATTTTATTCGAAATAAAGATCAGTGGATACAGTGAGAAACTATAGTGAATAGTGTTATTTTATTTGAAATAAAGATCAGTGGATACAGTGAGAAACTATAGTGAATAGTGTTATTTTATTCGAAATAAAGATCAGTGGATACAGTGAGAAACTATAGTGAATAGTGTTATTGTATTCGAAATAAAGATCAGTGGATACAGTGAGAAACTGTAGTGAATAGTGTTATTTTATTCCAAATAAACATCAGTGGATACAGTGAATAGTGTCATTTCATTTAAAATGAACAACAGTGGATGCAGTGAATAGTGTCATTTGATTGTAAATGAACAACAGTGGATGCAGTGAATAGTGTCATTTGATTGTAAATGAACAACAGTGGATGCAGTGAATAGTGTCATTTCATTCTAAAAGAACAACAGCGGATACAGTGAATAGTGTCGTATCATTCTAAATGAACAACAGTGGATGCGGTGAATAGTGTCATTTCATTGTAAATAAACAACAGTGGATGCAGTGAATAGTGTCATTTCATTGTAAATGAACAACAGTGGATGCAGTGAATAGTGTCATTTCATTGTAAATAAACAACAGTGGATACAGTGAATAGTGTCATTTCATTGTAAATAAACAACAGCGGATACAGTGAATAGTGTCGTATCATTCTAAATGAACAACAGTGGATGCGGTGAATAGTGTCATTTCATTGTAAATAAACAACAGTGGATACAGTGAATAGTGTCATTTCATTGTAAATAAACAACAGTGGATACAGTGAATAGTGTCATTTCATTGTAAATAAACAACAGTGGATGCGGTGAATAGTGTCATTTCATTGTAAATAAACAACAGTGGATACAGTGAATAGTGACATTTCATTGTAAATAAACAACAGTGGACATTTCATTGTAAATAAAACAACAGTGGATGCGGTGAATAGTGTCATTTCATTGTAAATAAACAACAGTGGATACAGTGAATAGTGTCATTTCATTGTAAATAAACAACAGTGGATACAGTGAATAGTTCATTTCATTGTAAATAAACAACAGTGGATGCGGTGAATGGATGTAAATAAACAACAGTGGATACAGTGAATAGTGTCATTTCATTGTAAATAAACAACAGTGGATACAGTGAATAGTGTCATTTCATTGTAAATAAACAACAGTGGATGCAGTGAATAGTGTCATTTCATTGTAAATAAACAACAGTGGATGCAGTGAATAGTGTCATTTCATTGTAAATAAACAACAGTGGATACAGTGAATAGTGTCATTTCATTGTAAATAAACAACAGTGGATGCGGTGAATAGTGTCATTTCATTGTAAATAAACAACAGTGGATGCAGTGAATAGTGTCATTTCATTGTAAATAAACAACAGTGGATGCAGTGAATAGTGTCATTTGATTGTAAAATAAACAACAGTGGATGGATGCAGTGAATAGTGTCATTTCATTGTAAATAAACAACATTGGATGCAGTGAATAGTGTCATTTGATTGTAAATGAACAACAGTGGATGCAGTGAATAGTGTCATTTCATTGTAAATGAACAACAGTGTGAATGCAGTGAATATTTGATTGTCAGTGGATGCAGTGAATTGTAAATGAACAACAGTGGATGATGCAGTGAATAGTGTCATTTCATTGTAAATGAACAACAGTGGATGCAGTGAATAGTGTCATATGATTGTCAGTGAATAGTGTCATTTCATTCAAAATGAACAACAGTGGATACAGTGAATAGTGTCATTTCATTCGAAATGAACAAAAGAGGATACAGTGAATAGTGTCATTTCATTCTAAATGAAGAACAGTGGATACAGTGAATAGTGTCATTTGATTGTAAATGAACAACAGTAGATGCAGTGAATAGTGTCATTTGATTGTAAATGAACAACAGTGGATGCAGTGAATAGTGTCATATGATCTAATATATAAAAGTGTATGTGGGTATGTTCTCTATACAAATGTACACGCTTTAACCTACATGTGCCAAAGTTTGCACATTTAACCTTCATACCCAGGAAAAAAACATGGGCTATATTAAAAGTGTATAAATGGACGTTAAATGAATAAAATAAGAAATAAGGAAATAAATAAATATACGATCAAACATTCATGTATAAAATTAAATGCAATCTTCTACAGTCAGTTATTCTTTATTATTGTCTGTTGTGTTGAACATCGACTCTCACGAGGCCGTGGAAGGAAGATCAAGAAAGCGTTGTTGATACATCATGAAGGCCAAAATTGAGACAATTTATTCATATAATAAGTATCTTTCCGCAGTCCATATTTACTTCACGTATTCGTATGATACCTACTAACTTGCATTTCGAATGTAAGCAACTGCAATTTTATTGCAGTGGGACTAGCATTTGTAATGGCCATATTAAAATAAAGCTTAGGGACAGTTGCTCAACTCCGTGTTTTTCACAGTCCCAAGTATGCAGCTTGCTCTCGAGAGGGTACACCTATACATATATTTATGCAGAGGAGGGGAAAACAAAGCATTTTACACAAACCAAAAAGCAACTCAATGAAATTTTGGTAATGTTGCTAATGTTAGTATGTTAATGTACAGCTGTCAAAAGAAAAAGTGGCCGCTCTCCTGAAACAAATTTACCTTCGGGTATCTTCGCTACAATTCGGAGACAGGCGATGTTACATGTTGTTGGACCACGTTGCCTGATATCTACAGTTATAGATTGAAGTATACTGTGTGTTATTCGATAGCATAATGGTAGCGTTCAGGCCACTTATTCATGAGGTCCTGCGTTCGACTACAACCTTGTGCTTTTTATGTCCTTTTTTGTTCTGTTTTTGAGAGAGAGAAACTAGACATAAAGGCTCCTTTCCCTTTTTTATGATTATTTTAGTAATTAACATCAGGTTCATTAATATATTATGCCATGACTTTATCATTATCATTATGATATTGTGGCTGCAAATGGAAAGAAAAAAGATTTTATTCTCAATAAAATATCTTACGTGTCATAAACATAACAAATTTACTGGCGTCGGCCTTAAAACATTCAAACAATTAAGCGTTCAAAAAACAAAACAAAAAGCCACAATTCAATATTTACTCTATCTTCCTCTTATCTCGGTCATCTTGCAGTCGAGTGGGCATGGAATTGACTAGTCTTCGCAAATAGCGACTGTTCTTAGACACAATATTCCAGGCATTCTGAACATACACACATAAATGTTCTGTGCATGTCTTTCATTGCAAACCCAGCAATCTCCAATCTTTCCTATTTTCTGCCTTCCTCGCAGTCTCCGCATATCCTAATGTCGTGTATTATTCTTTTCAACCAGAGACCCAACCAATTCCTTTTTCTATTTCTAATCAGTTTCAGCATCATTCTTTCTTCACTCACTTTTTCAAACACAATTTTATTTCTTATTCTGTCTGTCCACTTTACACGCACCGTTCTTCTCCACATCCACATTTCAAATGCTTCAATTCGTTTCTCTTCATTTCGTCGTAAAGTCCATGTTCTTTCCCCATATAATACCACACTCCACACAAAGCACTTCACTAGTCTCTTCCTTAGTTCTTTTTCCAGAGGTCCGCAGAAGATCCTTCTTCTTCTTCTAATAAAAGCTACCTTTGTTTATGTTTGTAGTTTTCTAGGGAAGGATAGGCCTAAATGCGGTAACATCCCGTTGCTTTCCGCACACCACTATCTCTTTCGCAACTTATTAAATTCCAGGGGGCCCAAGCGTGGAGATGAGGAGAGTGGATGTGACTAATTGGGCCCTCTGGACTTCACCGAAAGTCACGGCAAGGGTTAAATACTAATTCTATCAGGATGTTTGACCTGGACAAAGACTGGGAAATCTCAATTAGCCTTTGCCCCCCGCATCCTGGACTAGCTTCTATGAGTCATCAGAAAATCTTAGAGTGTGATTTGGCAATTTTTAAATAACTTAAAATTTTTTATACAGTATCACAAAGA
>JAJSOF020000035.1:3930702-3959703 GCA_025594305.2 Periplaneta americana
ATTGTTGGTTAATATGTCAGATTCATGTAACAAATATTCTTACAAAGTTTTATAGTACCGGTATCTATCTGTAATTAATTATTCATAATAATAAAAAGTAATCAGACTCACTTAATCTGACGGGCCCTTACTGCTCAAGGGCCCATGTGCAATCGCCCCCTTTGCCCCCCCTTCTCGGCGGCCCGTCATATTACATTGGATTCTGTCCGATACAAAAGTTTAAAATGCTTTTCCACATTGTTCAGCCTTTCAAATAAGTCTATGACTTCAGTGCAAAACATTTGAAGACAAGAGCGCTTCTTAGCACTGTCTGTGGTGTTGAGGTGCTCCCCGGTAGTACGTGGACGTGAAACATTCTTTTTCCTGTGGCAATCAACTTGCAAAGCGACTTCTCATACGACTCAGTCGGATCGTTTTTCCGTTTCGTGTTTAGACACGTGATAGTGTTCATACTAAGCAACCAGATGGTAGCATTAGTTCTTTTTGTAACGAAAATAGACATGAAACGTTTTTCTCTCTGGTCTTCACTTTTTTTCTTTCAACACGGTCGACACTGAAATCAAGCGAGCCAAAATCCATCGTAAACTTACACTGTATCGAACTGCAAATGCACAAAAGTTTCACTAGCTGTCATTTGTTTTCTAGACAATGTTACATCAATAGCAATTAAAAAAGCATACACATAATTATTGTTTATTCTTCATCTTTAAACAAATAATTTTTTTACAAGTTTTTACCTATCCGAATAACAGGCTGTGAACATTCATAGCGCTCTGTGAAAAATTTCTCAAACTCTTTGTGGCGCATTTGTTTATGTTTTTGGTGTTAATTTAAACTAAATATATTCTCTGTACTGTTTGAGAGGACAGACTGGCGCACAATGATAAATATTTGTGTGGTTCCTATTCACTTACTTACTTACTTACTTACTTACTGACTTTTAAGAAACCCGGAGGTTCATTGCCGCCCTCACATAAGACCGCCATTGGTCCCTATCCTGTGCAAAATTAATCCATTCTCTATCATCATATCCCACCTCCCTCAAATCCATTTTAAAATTATCTTCCCATCTACGTCTCGGCCTCATCAAATGTCTTTTTCCCTCCGGCCTCCCAACTAGCACTCTGTATGCATTTCTGGATTCGCCCATACGTGCTACGTGCTCTACCCATTTCAAACGTCTGGATTTAATGTTCCTAATTATGTTAGGTGAAGAATACAATGCGTGCAGTTCTGTGTTGTGTAACTTTCTCCATTCTCCTGTAACTTCATCCCTCTTAGCCACAAATATTTTCCTAAGCACCTTATTCTCAAACACCCTTAACCTATGTACCTCTCTCAAAGTGAGAGTCCAAGTTTCACAACCATACAGAACAACCAGTAATATAGCTGTTTTATAAATTCCAACTTTCAGATTTTTTGACAGGTTCCAATTCACTGCGAGTTAAAACAAGAAGATGCACTATCACCTTTAATTTTTAACTTTGCTCTAGAATATGTCATTAGGAAAGTGCAGGATGCCTTAGACCGCGACGCCACGGCGCGGGACCTCTGTCGTTTATAAACACGTAAATTGTAACTCTGTACTGACAAATTCTGACGGTCGTCAGCGCAACACAACTGTTGAGAACGTAGTCACACTCTCCCCTCCATTGTTCAGCCACTCGACTGTCCACTGCATCGAGCATCTTAACAGTTAGCACGCCGAGTGGATAGCTACCCGCAGAGGGCAGTGAAGATACGCGTCCGCGCCGGGCATCGAACCAACACCGGCAGGCTGCTTCGCTGTCACGACTCGTGGGCGTCAACTAATCTGCCACTTTATCTCCGAACGGAAGTTCAAGAAAGTCATAAAAGCTTAGAGTTACGATTGGTTATTGTTTTACACGGCCTCTGCAGCTCACGGGCATCGAAACGAGTACAGTGAGTTCAACTTAGGTGGACCGCTCGCCCAGTTTCCGGCTGTCCCGCTCCGGCCACCGACATCGCAACTCTCCGGAAGTTAATAGGAACATATCAACTGTAGGTTACCACAATTTACTACGTAGAAGTGTTTCAAGAGAAAGATAGGCCTACTGTTCGGTTTGAGTTCTTGATTATTGTATTAATTGTGACATTTATTTGGTACTGAGTAGAGGGCGAAGGGCGCGTCTTACACATAGTATGAAAGTAAGAAGCATATGTCCTTTTCATACCTGCAGATCTCTTTTTCATTGCCGGAGCGTTATACCATAGCCTGGTATATCAGTGGCGTAGCATGAAATTTTGAGCAGGGGAAGCTAACTCAAGTTGTCTTTCATGCAATATGAGAAAATGTATTACAAAAATACAGTCTTAAAATAAATAGTAGTCAATTTCAAGTCAGCAGTCGAAGATTGGTTGGAACCTCGTAAGTAACACCAATAAGGCTTGACCTCAAATGAGACGTAATAAAATACGATTTCACGGTTTACACATATCTCTTAACAAATAGACACGTATACGTATAACATTAGCTCACTCCCTGTCATACTTAGAGAAATCACAATATTAGTATCATTACGTAAGTATGCGTCTGTCTTTTGGTTGTGTCCTTCATTGACAGCAAGGGAGTCGGTCATTTGTTTTTTAAATCACACTTTTGTTCGTAAGTCAGTCTCGATAATACAATTGTCCTAAAAAATTCAAATAAACTAGTGTCAGGAACTGTTATTTCGCTCATTATTTATTACATCAGCCACAATGCACACTAACACTTCAACTGAACACAACTGACGAATAGGTATAACTCGGAAACTACTTATTTTAAATGTTAAAGCTAGCTTCTTTTCGAGCCTTGCGACTAGGGTAGTTTAAAAGGGATGGAAAATCTGCAGGGTGGATTACACAGAAGAAACCGGTCTGCTTGGAAGCTGATGTGTGCAGGCTTCTTGTTTGCTGCTGCATCACAAATAATCCTGAGCTGCCGCATCACAATATTTAACGCGTAAATATAAATTCAATTAAAATTAATAAATAATTTTCTCCATAAACTGCAGGTTTATTATGAAATTATTATTAACTGGGGAAGCTAGGCTTTTTAGCTTACATTGACGCTGCGCCACTGTGGTATATATAGTCACGAAGCTTGAGTTGTGAGGGTGCTAGGAACAATAGACTGTGCAGGTACTATTTCGCATTGTCTGTAATGAGGCGATATTAGCGATCCTAGTGGTTAGCAACTATCGTATCTATGGATGCATATTTACTACGTATGGAGATTCATGTTTGTATATACTAGACTGTGGTTATACTGTAAAAACGCTGTTAATGTTTTAAAATCATTCTCAGCGACTGATAACCTTTAGAAGACATGATTTTAATGTTATTACAGTTGCTGATTAATTGCACGGGCCTCCCGCTATCAATTCAAACAACTTTCAATTTACTTTTCCTTTCTTGTTATTGGAATATTCAAGAGAAACGCAAAACGGAGTAAAGGAAAAATTTCAAACGGATGTATTGTTAATTATTAGGGCTAGGATTTCGATGACCTATAAATCATGAAAAAATGTCCTAAAATCAATGTATTTATGAACTAAAAATCTTAAAAAAAAAATGCCCTTAAAAATGCCCTAAAAATTGATCTTACATAATTGGCTTAGTAGGAATACTAATATTTAGACTTGTAATTAAATTAAATTCTAGTACCAACATTCAAGTTTATTTAATTTTACATGTTTTTCCTAAGTGGCACACTTTAATTAATTATTTTACCTGATATAGTTCCATGTAGTCTACCACAAGGCCACTCTTATCCGGAAGTAGCAGGTAGGCCTATAGAGGAATCTATATTGAAGGGGTGGTTGGACTGATCCATTACGTGGTGGTGAACTACGTTAAAATGACAATATTTGTGTATTTTATTTCATTGGGTTATTTTACGACGCTGTATCAAAATCTGAGGTTATTTAGCGTCTGAATGATATGAAGGTGATAATGCCGGTGAAATGAGTCCGGGGTCCAGCACCGAAAGTTACCCAGCATTTGCTCATATTGGGTTGAGGGAAAACCCCGGAAAAACCTCAACCAGGTACTATGTTTCTGGCTTACTAGAAAAAAGATACAACTTCATCAAAATCCTAGCTCTATTAATTATTGTTGATATTTACTGAAATTTTCTCCAGTATTGACGTTGGAAATGGAAGTTTAATAATAATAATAAAAAGCTCTGCAAATTCCTCTGGCCAACGATAGCAATTTTTCCCTCTGAACACTGCCTGAAAACTGCCAGGTTCAATGAGAAATTACCGAAGTTGGCAACGTTGCAAATTAATTGCGAAATAAGTAGGCCTAATTCTAAACAGTGCTGCCAATTAAAAGATTTTTCCGCTAAATCTGGCGTTCT
Source organism: Periplaneta americana (assembly GCA_025594305.2). Lineage (NCBI taxonomy): Eukaryota > Metazoa > Arthropoda > Insecta > Blattodea > Blattidae > Periplaneta > Periplaneta americana. Next base: position 3,935,069 of record JAJSOF020000035.1, read on the forward strand.
TCCGTTTTAGTTTAGCGGGTAAAATTTATGAAATTTGTATTGTTGGTATACAAATGCTGGAATTGTGAACGGAAGAAAAGTTCGAGGCAGAAGAAGATATCAGATGTTGTTGTTGTTTAGTCAACTGCCCAAAGACAGGTCTGAACCTCACAAATGATACTAAGAAGGCACCACTTATGAGGCAACTAGGCCAGGAGATAATGGGTAGGGTGGCCAATTCCTTTCCCCCTCCATTGCATACATCGCCGACTAGCTATAGTTCCGTCGCGTCGCTCTTATTTCCGGCAGCCAATCACGTTGCAGGTCGGCTACATTTAAATGTGTGCGTCTTGCCATTCGCTGCTAATGACGTTATGTACTTTCCAAGACTCGATAAATACTTAATATAATCGCCCGCCATTTTGGCTCTTTCGTTGGCGTTCGTAGAAAGCACACGAGGACGTTATTTACCGCTCAATTATTTGCTGAATTACAGTGCGTTTGATTTATTATCATAGGAGCTACGGCAAATAGATTCCTCGTCTGGTAGCTAGGCAACGAAAGAACAAAAATGGCGAACGATACTACCTACCTAGACTTTATAGAGCCTTGACTTCCTAAGACGTAAGCAAAGAGGCGGAGTCACGCCGGGAATAACAGCGTCGCGACTATACATATTACTATAATCAGACTTCAGAGTTATCAGATGATAGGCAACATTTCAGATACGTGGATCATAATAAGAAGGCAGAAAACAGGAAAGATAGGAGAATGCTGAGTTCGCAGTGAAAAATCTGCCCTTGAGTAGAACACTATGAATGAATGGATGAATGATATAGAAATTTAGCAGATTTTTTTTAATACTCGCAGTGGTAAAATAATCTTATCTTACATTGACAATATAAGCTTAACAATTTAGCGACTTTTGCACTGTTTTATAGAGTTTTTTTAAGAATTGAGTTGACAACACTGATTCTAAATTTAAATATTATATGTCTCAAAATGACATTCTCATTTACATGTATACTTACTCTTAAAATATCGGTAACAATTACGACACATAGCGTATCTTTACAATGGCACCCCTATATCTGGTAATTTAACCCTCTTAGGCCCGATTGTATAAACCATTTAATCTTAGATCAGAGGTTAAATTGATCCTTGTTTCAGCTGAACTTGGAATTTTGTGTTGGATAAAGTCTAATCTGAGATTAATTTGTCTCAAACTAAAGTCAACTTTGACTGAAGAAATTTCTCCGATTAAGTTAGATGATCCAAGTTCAGTTATTTATTTTCTGTTTGAAATATACGAGTGACAGATTATGCAAATAAAATATCCATTATTATTAATATCCATAGATATGATAGGTACATTTATATATATTTCTTTCAATTTCTTGCCTTAATACACAAACAATCTTATATTTTATAAGGCTCTATCGTGTTCAGCAGTATCAAATAACATAACCTATAATTATATTATGTTTATAACAACAATTAATTATTAATGGATATGATAGGTACATTCATAAATTTTCAATTAACTGTATTACTAAACGAAAATTGTCGTTTTATAAAGCTTTATTATGTTTAGCAGTATCAAACACCATAACATGATAACAACTCTGAGAACAGTCAACCTTCTTCTTATTGTCCGCCATTATTTACATTGCACAAAAAACCAGTGTCTCCAACAGAGTGTACGGAAAGTCGCCAAAAAGTACTTGTAAAGTCGCTAGATTTCTCATTATTAACAAAGAAAGATTAAATTTTGTCACTATGAGGTGCTAAAAAGGTCACTAAATCCCTATTTAAGCAATATAAAAGTTAAAAGAAATTGTTGTTGAAAAGAGTTAAAGTCGCTAGATTGGCAACACTGAACAAACCTGTCCGCGCATCACGTATTTCACCTGTTTATGCGATGTTGCCAAATCCTTTTCACGTGAACTTAGATTGCATTTGAACCAAGGTAATTTGATCGCAGAAAAGTTTTATACAATAGAAGAAGTGTCTGAACTCGGTTAACTTTTCGATCTTCGATCAAAGTTGATCTTTAGTCAGGAGTTTTATACAATTGGGCCTTAATAAGATTTGCCAAAGTCGAGACCCGGCTAAATCGATTTCTGCACCCGCGATGACTAGATTTACCCTATTTCAGCAGAATCATTTTCAAGATAAAATTTACAAATATACGAGAATTGCTCTATAATAATGGGCCTAACTTTGTTTTTTTTTTTAATTGTCATAATGTATGTATTTATTGACACTACAATTGGGTATACATCCGGTGGCAGTGATATATAATATACAATAATACCATTGCAATAATACAATAATTACAGCAATAAAAAAAAGGAATAAAATAAAATAAACGTAAATTTATTTCTAACTATAAATAAGTAGATGTAATAAACCTAGGACTATAAATAAAAACTATTCTATAATAACGCCTACAATAAGCAAAAGTAAATGTAACTTATAAGTACTTCTATTTCACCCAACTATTACCAATTTAAATAATTACATATCACCTTAATTAATTACATACCAACTTAATTACATATCATCTTAATTTATTCACATATCAACTAAATTACATATCATCTTAATTACATATCAATTTAATTAATTACATGACACAACTTAAATAATTACATTGCACCTCCAGTTACATTTTCAGCCTAATTTTTCAACCTTTGAATAATTTCAAGGGATAAATTGTTCCGGGTCCGGGTATCGATCCCGGGATCTCTGGTTGAACGTACCAGCGCTCTGCCAACTGAGCTACCCGGGAACTCCACCCTTTATACCCACACAACTCGCGTGGGCTGACGAAACGCCAGAGATCCACATCGAGTGCACACAATCTCTGTGTGACTTGGAATTGTGGCAGAGCGCTGGTACGTTCAACCAGAGGTCCCGGGATCGATACCCGGCCCCGGAACAATTTTTCCTTGAAATTATTCAAATCAGCTTTACAGGGAGCTTTACCTGAAAGACTAGATTTGCTTTCTCAACTTTTTCTTAAATGTATTGATTTTGAGAGGACCACCCTGAAAGATTGCAGCGGGTAAGCTGTTCCAGTCTACTGTTGTGCGGTTACTAACTTATAGGATGAAATGAAGGGAAAATGTGAGGTGAAGTTGGGGGTATTAGTGGAATGGATTTGGAAAGTTGAAACGATATAACTCAGGAAATATCCCTGTGTTTCGATTTGTCTATCACAAGTGTCACTCCACCCGAATCCGAGAAACAAAGTAGTGCTCCACCTCACAGCTATCGGAGGAGATTTATCTACCTTACAAGGGGAATGAGTGTACGTGTATATGGTGCAATGTTTATTCTGAGTTGTCGCAAGTAGCTGTCTCATGACGCTGGTTACAGACAGGCTTTCTCAAGGACTCATCTTGAAGTGGATGATCGACTCGAGTGCTCTTGACTTCAAACCGTATTTTTCTTTGAGCGCTGTTTTGTTAGTTTTGTTGACTGTTACAGATCGAATCGGTCACGAGATTTTTACCTTTTTCAATCACAGAACGGAATTAAAATTACATGTTGAAAGGGTAAGTGCTATCAGATATCAGAACTGGTTTCATGTTCGAAGTTCAGCGAGGAGAGTTGCTTATTCGACCAAGGAAGAGATAGCACGATAACACCCGTGGACTTGGAATGTAGAAATGGAATCAAATGAAGACTGGATTTATGAAAGGGTTCCCCATCATTTGAAACGGTGATTAACATACCGGGATGTCTGTCTCATTAAGGGTACAGGGGTAAGGCACACCCTTCATCTCGTTCCTAGCAACCGTAAACGAGACTTGAGTCATGACAAATAAGTGGACGAGACCCAACACACGCAAGCCAACTATCATCGTGGGAACGGCAGGGCAGCCAACACATACATATTGACCTCTCCCTTATCTCGGCTCAACTTCTCCTCTGCTGTTAGAAAGGTGATTATTAGCGCTTGGAGCGGCCGGCGAGGCCCCTGCACACGATACGCACGGCCTCGAAAAACGGCACATTTCTGTCCGACAATTGTCAGATTTATATTTTTCTTTTCCCTTTCCTTATTCTACTTATGATCCTCTTTTTCATTTAATTACAGTTAATTTCGCCTTCATCTTCGTCTTCCATCTTACTTTTTATCGTCGTCCTCAGATGCCTCTGTCATCGCCCTCCGTCTTCCATGTCATCTTCGCCTTCCACTTCTCTCGTCATCGTCCTCGTCTCCCTCGTCATCGTCATCCTCAGCTCCCTCGTCATTGTCATCCTCAGCTCCCTCGTCATTGTCATCCTCAGCTCCCTCGTCATCTTTGCCTTCCATCCCTCGTCATTGTCCTCAGCTCCCTCGTCATTGTCATCCTCAGCTCCCTCGTCATTGTCATCCTCAGCTCCCTCGTCATCTTCGCCTTCCATCCCTCGTCATTGTCCTCAGCTCCCTCGTCATTGTCATCCTCAGCTCGCTCGTCATTGTCATCCTCAGCTCCCTCGTCATTGTCATCCTCAGCTCCCTCGTCATCTTCGCCTTCCATCCCTCGTCATTGTCCTCAGCTCCCTCGTCATTGTCATCCTCAGCTCCCTCGTCATTGTCATCCTCAGCTCCCTCGTCATTGTCATCCTCAGCTCCCTCGTCATTGTCCTCAGCTCCCTCGTCATTGTCATCCTCAGCTCCCTCGTCATTGTCATCCTCAGCTCCCTCGTCATTGTCATCCTCAGCTCCCTCGTCATCTTCGCCTTCCATCCCTCGTCATTGTCTTCAGATCCCTCGTCATCATCGTCCTCAGCTCCCTCGTCATTGTCATCCTCAGCTCCCTCGTCATCTTCGCCTTCCATCCCTCGTCATTGTCTTCAGATCCCTCGTCATCATCGTCCTCAGCTCCCTCGTCATTGTCATCCTCAGCTCCCTCGTCATCTTCGCCTTCCATCCCTCGTCATTGTCTTCAGATCCCTCGTCATCATCGTCCTCAGCTCCCTCGTCATTGTCATCCTCAGCTCCCTCGTCATCTTCGCCTTCCATCCCTCGTCATTGTCTTCAGATCCCTCGTCATCATCGTCCTCAGCTCACTCGTCATTGTCATCCTCAGCTCCCTCGTCATCTTCGCCTTCCATCCCTCGTCTTTGTCCTCAGCTCCCTCGTCATTATTGTCCTCAGCTCCCTTGTCATTGTCGTCCTCATTTCCCTCGTCATCATCGTCCTCAGCTCCCTCGTCATCCTCGCCTTCGTTTTACTCATTATCGTCGCCTTCCATCTCCCTCGTCGTTGTCGTCTTGTTGTGCTGTGTATTTAACTACGACTAAAAATACGTCTTTCTCATTTCAATTCAGACAGCTCACTAACGGAGGTAGATGATGTGAAGTGCCAGCAGTATTATATCGTGGGCTTAGTGCAATGAATTATTATATCAAGGAAAACTCATGCATTTGTCCTTCGCCGGACTAAAAGGAAACAACTGGCAGGGAACACTAACTCGCTGTCCGTCAAACGCAACCCCTTCCCTAGGCAAGAATGCCAGTAACCTAGGTTTGACTCGATCTATAAGGATAGATACTAATTTGTGCTAGTTTTCTTTCTTTTGGACATTCCTACCAAAATTTCGAAATAATTCGTGCCGCTTCATAAGTGATCGATATACAGAGTGTTTCCGAGGTGGTGTTACAAACTTTCAGGGATGATGGCGAAGGGCACATGTATCAATTTCAGATAAGGAACCCTGGCCCGGAAATGATCGAGTCGAAAGTTAGAAGCAAAAATAGTTTTGTGAAAATGAAATAATTTTATTCCTCTGTACACCTTATTTATGTGTATTTATTTGTACATTTTACACATACTGTATTCATCTGACGTTTACGTCGTCTACTTACAGCAGCCGCGGCGAAAATGCGACTCACGAGCACATTGTGGCTCGCAGTGCTTTTCTCTTGCTTCCTACCTACAACCCCCACCCTCTCACTCACTGGAGTCAAACTCCGTTCTATTTGTATTTGTCTCGGATCTGCGAGTGGCGTATCGTCGCAATATCTCTCTCGAAACCATGTACCTCTATAAAAAACGAAAGTTTCAAGTAGGATGGGAGGATGCATTCTTTTGCTTGCAATATGATGAAAATATTAAATGTATGATTTGTTCACAAATATTACTAGGAAAACGGTTGTATGTATAACATAAAACGGCATAAGTTACTACATGTTACTGATGAAACATTAAAAGGTTAAGTGTTATTATTATTATTATTATTATTATTATTATTATTATCATTATTATTATTATTATTATCATTATCATCTCTGTACGTCGATTCTTTTACAGCAGATGTACGAATAATGCGGTTAGATTTTCAATTTAAACTCACAGATTTGCAATGTGACGTTAAATGAAAGCTAGATGTAAGGACTTGACAGATATTGAACTTTTCAAATCTTTGCAAAAAAATAAATATTTGAAGCTTCGTTCTTTCGCTTGCTCTGTTGAAGCCATGTTCGCTGTAACTTACGTTTGTGAAAAATTATTTTCAACAATGAAATTAGTAAAAATCAAATTTAGATCACGACTGACAGACAAATACCTTCGTGATCAACTACGATTGGCATAATTCCTGATTTTGAAATTTTGTCGCAGAGACATTCTGAAGACAGTTAATTTTAGGTTGTGATAATGTGTCCCATGTTTTCTTGTTCATTTCTTTCTTCGTTACACGTCCTAAACATTAACTTCCCCTTCGGTTGTCCGCCTCCCTTCATAGGTGCTATGCACGTTGCAGATTACACAATGGCTCGGCGCACGATTACATTTTCGCCACGGCTGACTTACCGTATTCCGTTCAGTGCGCTGTCTGAGGGATGGGGACAGGAAACTACACTAAAGCAATGCAGATAGCGTAATGTGTAACGGACATGGTCGGTCCTGATATGCACGTCTGTAGACAGCAGTGTATGTGTACAAGTTGCAGTGTGCAGTCGATCAGTCCTAGTGAAATGGAGGAGTACACGAGAGCGGAATATGCAGACCTGATTTTCGAATACGGATGAGCCAATGGGAACAGTAAACAACCTCACAGATTGTATCGGGACAAGTACCCACGTAGGAGACATCCGGCCAATACCATCTTTCCACGACTGTTCCAAAGGTTAAGGAAAGGAGGGCACTTGGTGCGAAATCACAATTCCATTTCCACACAACTATTTTTGCTTATAACTTTCACTCAGTCATTTCCGGACCAGGGTTCCTTATCTCAAATTGATACATGTGTCCTTCCCCATCATCCCTGAAAGTTTGTAACACCTCCTCGGAAACACCCTGTATATACTGTATATTTTTTTTCAAATTGAAGCGGAAGTTTATTTGATATTTACATTTTGTAGTGCGATTGGCGAGTTTTTAGTATGTGTGTGTGGACCAGTTCTATTGAGAAAGCCTACATCTCATGACTGGGCAATCATTATTTCTGAACACATCTCTATGGTAGAACGATGTTGTACATCTATTTAATTTTATGGGTGATAGTAAATGGAGAAAGTTAGCATTTATGGAAGGCAGCTCGAGAGTACCCCGACGAAGTCTGTCCGAACCAAAGAGTTTGTAATATATAACTAGAGACACCAACGGCGCTAGTTTCGCGTACAAAAATTGAACCGCTGTTCGGCCGCCATTAAAGGGAGTTGATGCTTCGCCGGGAGTGCGAGCAGTTCGTGCTTATTGAGGAGTACGAATAAATATAAGTACACTTGAAGGGAAATAATAAGAAAATGGTGAAATCCTGCGCCGCAAATATTTGTTCCAACATAGCTACTATTGTAGGATGCCTAGGAAAGCATGCATATCTTAATATTTGGAAGAATGTTCCAAATGCAGTTCCTCCTTTGAATGTGTTTACAGAATGTCGGAATATTTCTTCGATAAAGTTTTTCCAGAAACACATTAATCAGGTTTATAAGGTTGGCTTCAAAAATGTATGTAAGGGTTAGGTGCCATCACATTACAGTGGATTATAATAGCAGAGTGCATAAGAAAATCCTCACACTATATCTGTCTAAAACTGTTTTGTTTCACAATAAATTAATTAATCATGTAATTCCCGTTTAGTACAGTATACATTTCTAGTTTTTGGTTGTATTAAATGCAAAGAAATTAGTGAAAATATAGCTGATGGCCAAGCTAGGCCTATTATTACCACTACTAGTAGGTCTATTATGACCACTACTACAATTACCACTACTACTAGGCCTACTATTACCACTACTACTAGGCCTACTAATACTACCAGAACTAGGCCTATTACCACTACTGCTAGACCTACTATTACCACTATTCCTAGGCCTACTATTACCACTACTACTAGGCCTACTAATACTACCAGAACTAGGCCTATTACCACTACTACTAGACCTACTATTACCACTATTCCTAGGCCTACTATTACCACTACTACTAGGCCTACTAATACTACCAGAACTAGGCCTATTACCACTACTACTAGACCTACTATTACCACTATTCCTAGGCCTACTATTACCACTACTACTAGGCCTACTAATACTACCAGAACTAGGCCTATTACCACTACTACTAGACCTACTATTACCACTATTCCTAGACCTACTATTACCGCTACTAATTATATTAAAAAGTCTGTACTGACCTCTAACTTGGTGATCATCAACTAGTCCTACACAATGAATAGATTGTTTTATGATAAAATTTATTCTCATATTTTAAATCAGTTCCCAGAATTTTTATGGTTTATTTCACCACTAAATATTTTCTACACCACATACAAAAATACAAAAATACAAATACAAAAATATTCTTTGTTCTTAACTTCTATGATAAAATGTCTAGCTTTCATTAATCAGGTATTCTTGTCGTATTTTTAATTTTTATTGTAATTGTAATTGTAAATTTAATATTAATTGTAATCTTATTGTTCATGTTAAGTTGTAATCCCCTGGTAGAGGGGCAGAGAAGGCCTGACGGCCTTATCTCTACCAGGTTAAATAAATAAATCTAATCTAATCTAATCTAATACCTTCCATATAGGCTACCTTCCTCTTACTTTGCATGAAAGGACTGAAATATAGATCATCTTAAATATTACAGTAAATATCCATTAGTATGTCCTTGAAACAATACTAGTAACACTGAAAATTAATGTTGACATTGCCATTATTCAATATTTCACATACTTATCCCGAGTGTAAATGATTGATTTAATTTATTTTTAGAATATCGCCAAACATGAATCATTATAATACTTTAATAAATGTAGCGCTCCTCTGCATTCATGTGTATTTCATCACGACTCATCCTTTGTAAAAGATGTTTAAAATACTGTATCATCAGGCTACATCGATGTATTGTGGTACTGTTTTCGAATTTCGCGCCGCAAACACTCCCTTTAATGGCGGATGCTAGCCCATTCAATTTGTGACATTTTTCTTGCCTGCCACTCACGGGTAAGTGTCTCTAGTAAGTATTACAAACTCTTTGGTCCGAACGCTGTCCGTGCCGTTCGTCACACATTCCTCTAGAAAACGGAGGGAATTTCAATCTGATCTCCTGCGTGGTTCAGCTTGACGGAGCGTCTTAAACGAATCTTTACGGCGAGTTAGCGCCAAGTTGAGAGTGACATGCGACAGATGCCGGTCACGAAGAGCACTGCACAGTCCTCCGGTCCCTCTGGCCTAGTTGTGTGAGTCCGCACTTCACAGCTCGTTAGGTGTGGGAACTGGCGAGGCCCAGTGAAAGTAAACTGGAACGAGGTTGCATCTCAGCCACCTGTAAACATGTTTGTATCCAGGCAACATGTACGCTAGGAGGCTAGCTCCATCAAATTGTTTATCATCACGTGTATACACAACTTTAAACGCAAAATTTTTCTTCTTTTAGGTTTGGGCTACTAGATTTTGTTCAAACATAATTTGAAAATGAAAATATTGACACACAATTTTTTTTTTTTTTGTTTACTGAATTATTGGGGATCATCAGTGCTGTTTTAGGCGTAATAGATCGACTATTGATCAGATTTTTGTATTAGACAGATATTGAGAAAAATGGGAGTATACGGGTACAATACATCAGTTATTCATAGATTTCAAAAAGGCTTAGGCCTATGACTCGGTTAAGAGAGAAGTTTTATATAATATTCTTATTGAATTTGGTATTCCCAAGAAACTAGTTCGATTAATTAAAATGTGTCTCAGTGAAACATACAGCAGAATCCGTATAAGCCAATTTCTATCTGATGCTTTTCCAATTCACTGGCTAAAGCAGGAGATGCACTATCACCTTTACTTTTTAACTTCGCTCTAGAATATGCCATTAGGAAAGTTCAGGATAACAGGCAGGGTTTGGAATTGAACGGGTTACATCAGCTGCTTGTCTATGCGGATGACGTAAATATGTTAGGAGAAAATCCACAAACGATTAGAGAAAACGCGGAAATTCTACTTGAAGCAAGTAAAGCGATAGGTTGAAGTAAATCCCGAAAAGACTAAATATATGATTATGTCTCGTGACCAGGATATTGTACGAAATGGAACTTTAAAAATTGGAGATTTATCCTTCGAAGAGGTGGAAAATTCAAATATCTTGGAGCAACAAATATAAATGACACTCGGGAGGAAATTAAACACAGAATAAATATGGGAAATGCCTGTTATCATTCGGTTGAGAAGCTTTTGTCATCTAGTCTTCTGTCAAAAATCTGAAAGTTAGAATTTATAAAACAGTTATATCACCGGTTGTTCTGTATGGTTCTGAAACTTTGTCCCTATCCTGTCCAAGATTAATCCAGTCTCTATCATCATATCCCACCTCCCTCAAATCCTTTTTAATATTATCTTCCCATCTACGTCTCGGCCTCCCCAAAGGTCTTTTCCCTCCGGCCTCCCAAGTAACACTCTATATGCATTTCTAGATTCGCCCATACGTGCTACATGCCCTGCCCATCTCAAACGTCTGGATTTAATGTTCCTAATTATGTCAGGTGAAGAATACAGTGTGTGCAGTTCTGCGTTGTGTAACTTTCTCCATTCTCCTGTAACTTCATCTCTCTTAGCCCCAAATATTTTCCTAAGCACTTTATTCTCAAACACCCTAAACCTGTGTTCCTGTCTCAAAGTGACTGTCCAAGTTTCACAACCATAAAGAACAACCGGTAATGTAACTGTTTTATAAATTCTAACTTTCAGATTTTTTGACAGCAGACTGGATGATAAATGCTTCTCAACCGAATAATAACAGTCATTTCCCATATTTATTCTGTGTTTAATTTGCTCCCGAGTATCATTTATGTTTGTTATTGTTGCTCCCAGGTATTTGAATTCTTCCACCTCTTCAAAAGATAAATTCCCAATGTTTATATTTCCATTTCGTACAATATTCTCGTCACGAGACATAATCATATACTTTGTCTTTTCGGGATTTACTTTCAAACCTATCTCTTTACTTGCTTCAAGTAAAATTTCCGTGTTTTCTCTAATCGTTTGTGGATTTTCTCCTAATATATTCACGTCATCCGCATAGACAAGCAGCTGATGTAACCCGTTCAATTCCAAACCCTCTCTGTTATACTGAACTTTCCTAATGGCATACTGTAGAGCAAAGTTAAAAAGTAAAGGTGATAGTGCATCTCCTTGTTTTAGCCCGCAGTGAATTGGAAAAGCATCTGACAGAAATTGGCTTATACGGATTCTGCTGTACGTTTCATTGAGACACATTTTAATTAATCGAATTAGTTTCTTGGGAATACCAAATTCAATAAGAATGTCATATAAAACTTCTCTCTTAACCGAGTCATATGCCTTTTTGAAATCTATGAATAACTGTTGCACTGTACCCTTATACTCCATTTTTTCTCCATTATCTGTCGAATACAAAATATCTGATCAACAGTTGATCTATTACGCCTAAAACCACACTGATGATCCCCAATAATTTCATCTACAATAATAATAATAATAATAATAATAATAATAATAATAATAATAATAATAATAATAATAACAATAACAATAATTAGCAATTTAGCCTTGCCGTATCGTTGTGAGTTCTAAATAAAGAGTTGATTATTCTGTTACAAATCCAGATAAGATGCTATTACCGATACTTAAAATTGAAGCCCTCTTAGCTGCGTTGGTAAAAGTGAGTGGAATTCCCAGGCGAGACGGGAAGTGCTGTACTTGATCTGGACTGCGCGTGAGTGTGATCAGCCTGCCCCACCGGAGCAATAAGTCGTCGGCGAGCAGGACCGACGAGTAGAATATTTAATTAACGATAACCGGGCTGGCTCCGGTTTACGTAACAGGCGGTGCTGGGCGGCATTTTTCATTGAAATGTCAACAACTACTAACAAGCGGCCTGACCTAGGACACTGGGAATCTGGTGCAGCCGCTCGCAGGATTCACCGACTCTAATTAACAGGTACACGATCATCCAACAGTCGTGGCGCACTGCTGTGTCCGTGTTCGAATCCCGGCGTTAGCAGAGTGGACAGGACAGAAACGTATTAGCTCACGATTTTTTCGGAGTAATTCTGTTTTTCCTGTTACCCTTTTATTTCTTTATTCACCACCACCACCACCATCATCACCATACCGTCGTCGTCGTCATCATCATTAGGGCTAGGATTTTGATGAAATTGAATCTTTTTTTCTAGTAAGCCAGAAACATAGCGCTTTAACAGGCCTATTAATTTTTTTATGCTCGACCATGTAGTAATTATACACCTGGTAGCAGTCCTTTCATGCATGTCATTAAAGTACACCTATTCATTAAAGTGCAAGTTTTCGATTATTCTCGGATATGCAATCGAAAGACAACTAGCAAAACGTCACGGAGGCTGGAAATCCAATACTGTCGCAGAAAGTTATGTTCTGTTACTATAATAATTAGCGTTAATTGTAAATAATATTCAAATAAATTCAATTTGTCATCTCGTTTTTCAATGTCGAATTCAATTTCAAGGTTATATCAAGTTTAACGAGATTACATCAAGGTCGTCGACATTCGTTTCGGGGAAAAAATCAATACTTTCGCGTCTGCGCACATCTCACAATTCACGAGATTGCACAAGGTCAAATCCCTTCCCATTCACATAAGATAACGTGAAAGTTATGAATAATTTCAAGTTAGAAATATAGTCGAGCATAAAAAGTCGTATGAAACTTGCCTATAATGGTAATTCAGACGCTCATATGAAAATTATGAAACTCGCTTGCGCTCGTTTCATAAACATCCTCGCGTCTTAATTACTACCATTATAGACTCGTTGCATAATGTACTATTATGCTCGACAATGCCGAAATGTAGTAATTATACACCTGGTAGTAGCCCTTTAATGCATCTCATTAAAGTACACCTATTCATTATAATTCAGTTGTTCAGCCAATGAGAAATCACCTTTGTACTGATTGTACCATTATAAAAACCGCAAGTATCGATTATTCTTGGATATGCAATCGAAAGACAATTAGATAAAAGTCAGGGAGGCTGGAAATCCAATACTGTCGCAGAAGGTTATGTTCTGTTACTATAATAATTAGCGTTAATTGTAAATAATATTCAAATAAATTCAATTTGTCATCTCGTTTTTCAATTCTAAATCAATTTCCAGGTTATATCAAGCCTAATGTTCATGTTATTCTCTAGAATATATCAAGGTCAATGACATTCGTGTTTCGGAAAAAATCAATACTTTCGCGTCTGCGCACATCTCACAATTCAGGTTAGTTCCGCTCCTCACATAATCATAACATGAATAATTCTGAAAAATTTCAAGTTAGAAATATGGTCGAGCATAAAAAGTAGTATGAAACTTGCCTATAATGGTAATTAAGACGCTCGTATGAAAATTATGAAACTCGCTTGCGCTCGTTTCATAAACAAACATACTCGCGTCTTAATTACTACCATGCCATTATAGGTTCGTTGCATAATGTGCTATTTTGCTAGCGTAGACCTACCCACAAAATACACTTCTTTTACTTTAGTACCCAAACTGTATTGCAATTATACAGGGTGTTCCGTAGCGGGATGCCCATAGCTTATCTACGTGTTCCTGGGATTATTTTGAGCCAAAAAGTTCTAATCAACATGGGTCTGAATTGCAACGATATCTACAGAAAACAATTGAGGGGCTGGGTGCAAGAAAGGTACTTCTCTCAAATGCAATTTTTGATAAAAATTGATGTTGAAAATCCAAACCGTAAATGCACGCCTTTACATTTTGGTTACTCCTGACCTCTATGATCACAGTATTGAACTACAACTTGGTAATCATATGCATAACAGATCAGAGAACACAATAAGGCGTTTTACTCAAAAAGGCACATCCTCTAAAATGCCCTTCTTGCACCCAACCCCTCAATACTAAATTAATAACTTTACTTGTAATTTAATTATAACAGTGTGCAACCTCGTCTTAAGGGGTTAGGTACAGCTTACAGCAGTAAAAGTTTTGGAAATATTCAACATTTTTTCCTCCATTACTGTTTCTTGTACAATAATGAAAATTAGTATGTGTAAAACATTGTCCTTCTCCTAGGGTAATTCCGGGTTAGATGGCCATAGTTTTTTAAATCACTTAGAACAGGGTAACCGATTGGTAAAGAAATACGAAACAAATCAAATACGTTCCTTCTAGGTTATATTTCTCCACTACAATGCCTCAGGGCGCATAGAATTCACTGCTGTAATAAAAAAATACGTTTGAAATATAATAAGCCACTGGCCATCTCACCCAACACATATGGGTGAGATGGCCATAGGATATAGGGATAGATGGCCACCATTATTTTTAAGTAAATTCATAACAATTTTTTGTAAAACAATGAGGTTTTATGCACTGGACACATAAATATAGTGTCTAAGTGCATAATTATGATTGTTTGAAATTTTTCAACAACTTTATTTTTTGTTTTTTTTTTTTTTTCCTCTTTTAGTGAATTTTCCTTAAAGCAACACATAAATAAATTGAAACGCTTATGAACACATTATAATAATAATCCGAGGCACGACAGCCCATGAAGGACCATGATCGACCAGCCGGCTGCTGGCCTCACGTCCACAAGTCGAAGCAGAGGTGGACGATCATCCAACCAAATGGCGGTATCGTGTGATTAGCCCGATGATCCCCCCAGCCGTTACAGCAGGCTTTCTTAACCGGATTTCGCTACCTATCGTAGTTACCCAAGTGCATCACGATACTGGGTGGGCACCGGTCCCATACACTGGCTCAAATTTTATGAGACAATTTCTTCCCCCATGAGGACTCGAACCAGCGCGAATTCCGTAACGCGAGTCCCAGGCAGGATGTCTTAGGCCACGACGCGGGACCTTATGAACATGTTAATGAAACAAAATCCTGAAAGGTCAAAGTAACAGTATCTTTTCCAGTTGGTTTTCGGGATAGGAAGTGTTGTCTCACAAGCAAACAGATAAAAAAAGTTATTTTTTTTTTCTTCCGCTATATTAATAATGTCAAAAGAAGTGCTTATACAAATTTTGGCCACTCGACCGTAATTACCAGGCCATCCAGAAACTGATTTTCCCTGGGGCCGTTTACAGAAAAAAACACAATTACATGGAAAGATTTATTGAAACAGATACAGCAATTGTTGCGCTAATTGTCAACGTATCTCCCACTGGAATTGAGACATTTTTCATACCATGGGATCAATTTTTGTACCATTGTGTCGTAGAAGTCAGCTTCCTGGGATCGAAACCAGCGTTGGACAGCCGCCTGCACCTCCCTACCGATCCCATGATATGACAGATGTCTCATTCCGGTGTGGAATGTGTTGAAAAAAATAGCTCAACAATTGTTGTGTCTGTGGCAATAAATTTTTTGAATTAAATTGTGTTTTCTTTCTGTTAACGACCCCTGGCGAACTTTTTTTACGGCCCTCGTAATTGCGGTCAAGTGGCCAAAATTTGTATAAGCACTTCTTTTGACGTTATTAACATGGTGAAAAAAAATAACTTTTTTATCTGCTCCCATCAGAATGCTTGCTTGTCAGCCAGTCAGAGAATATTGACAAGTTCTTCAGCAAAAATGTAAGCGAGACTATAGACATCGGTCCCTGTAAGGGAAAATCCATGTTCCTGCATATTTAATATGGCGAACAAACCTACATCCATTGTCATTGCCTATGTGTCACTTGGTCCCATTGCACCCTTTGTAGAATTGTCTGTTTTAACTCTACTTTCCAGGGCTTTTCTTGGAATATGAAATGTAATGAAGGCTTGACGTACAGAAGTGCCATATTTAATGACTTCAAAAGCACGGTGTAAGTCATCTTCAGTCCAAAGACGCGATTGCTTTCGGGCTTTGCTTTATATTTTATCGGAATCTAGAAATAACGATACTTTTAACATAATAATATTCCTCAATTGTAGGCCATCTATCCCGGAAAAATGCTGGCCATCTCTCCTTTTTTACGGGAGAGATGGCCATACCGCGTAATAAAAACTGGCAACAGTGAAGAGAAGAAATAAAGTTAAGATAGAATGTTTAAATATGCCTTACCTCTTTAATAATGTTTCCAGCAAATTTCCTCACAAAATGCAGTATTTCTCTATTGTTATTTCAGGAGGTGAAAAATTATTGCTGGCTCACAGACTCACGAACGGCTACAAAACGCGGAAATAATAACCTTACGTTTTCGCAGGTGCAACAATCACTTCGTTTAATTAACATCTGGCGGCAAACCGATTTTCATTCGAAACAGATGATTAGAATAAAAATAAGAGCGGTTGGTCGTCTCACCCGCATGGCTATCTCCCCCGGAATTACCCTATATGAAACAAATATTTTTACGATTTAAAAAATTATTTACATTTTTTTTTTTCAAAACTCAGTTCACTGTGCAGTGATGAAGCGTTTCCTCCATAACTAAAAAAAAACTATCCAATATTCTTTGATGAGGCCGGGTTCGATTTCCGATCGGGGCAAGTTACCTGGTTGAGGCTTTTTCCGAGGTTTTCCCTCAACCCAATATGAGCAAATGCTGGGTAACTTTCGGTGTTGGACCCCAGGCTCATTTCACCTCCATTATCACCTTCATCTCATTCAGACGCTAAATAACCTAAGATGTTGATAAAGCGTCGTAAAATAACATACTAAAAAAACATTCTGTGATGAAATTTTTTGCGTGTATTTATGCATATCATATCTACAGTATTGTACAAGTTCACTTCTATGCCATTGATAGATTGTCTGGTAAAAAATAAATTCATTTTTAAAAAATTGTCAAATATCAATATTTCCTTCTAATACAAATTTAAAAAATATATATTATTTATTGAGGAATGTAGTTGAAAGAGCATGGTATAGTAAACATGAGTTTCAGCAATTGGAAAAAAATAGAGAGAGAAAAAAAGTTAACAAGTTTATGAGTTATGAGGGAAATTTTCATCGCTGCAAAGTAAACTGCCACCATTTTGAATTTTGAAAAAAAAAAATATGTATAATAATATTATGATTTTCTTTTGACCGGGGCCCTTCAGACGTTCGAGCCCTACGCAGCTGCCGAGTTTGCCTAGGCAGAAGTTCGCCGATGTATAGGTTTCAAGTTTGCGGACACACTGTATCATTTCTGCACACTTGAACAGAAAACAACAATGTGATAACTAACTTATGGCTTTTAAGGAACCCGAAGGTTCATTGCCGCCCTCACATAAGCCCGCCATTGGTCCCTATCCTGAGCAAGATTAGTCCATTCTCTGTCATCATATCCCACCTCCCTCAACTCCATTTTAATATTATCTTCCCACCTACGTCTCGGCCTCCCTAAAGGTCTTTTCCCCTCCGGCCTCCCAACTAATACTCTATATGCATTTCTGGATTCGCCCATACGTGCTACATGCCCTGCCCATCTCAAACGTCTGGATTTAATATTCCTAATTATGTCAGGTGAAGAATACAACGCGTGCAGTTCTGTGTTGTGTAACTTTCTCCATTCTCCTGTAACTTCATCCCTCTTAGCCCCAAATATTTTCCTAAGCACCTTATTCTCAAACACCCTTAACCTATTTTCCTTTCTCAAAGTGAGAGTCCAAGTTTCACAACCATAAAGAACAACCGGTAATATAACTGTTTTATAAATTCTAACGTTCAGATTTTTTGAGAGCAGACTGGATGATAGAAGCTTCTCAACCGAATAATAACAGGCATTTCCCATATTTATTCTGTGTTTAATTTCCTCCCGAGTATCATTTATATTTGTTACTGTTGCTCCAAGATATTTGAACTTCTCCACCTCTTCAAAAGATAAATTTCCAATTTTTATATTTCCATTTCGTACAATATTCTAGTCACGAGACATAATCATATACTTTGTCTTTTTCGGGATTTATTTCAAACCTATCTCTTTACTTGCTTCATGTAAAATTTCCATGTTTTCCCTAATCATTTGTGGATTTTCTTCCTAACATATTCACGTCATCCGCATAGACAAGCAGCTGATGTAACTATCTCTGAATTTTCCAAACCTCTCTGTTATCCTGGACTTTCCTAATGGCATACCCTAGAACAAAGTTAAGTAAATGTTATAGTGCATCTGCTTGCTTTAGCCCACAGTGAATTGGAAACGCATCTGACAGGAACTGACTTAAAAGAACTCTGCTCTACGTTTCACTGAGACACATCTTAATTAATCGAACTAGTTTTTTGGAATACCAAATTCAATAAGAATATCATATAAAACTTCTTTCAACCTAGTCATATGCAACAACAATGTAATACCAGAGATAAATAGGAATGCTTTGATTGTGTATTTTGGGAAATATTAAAAAGCTTGAGACTTTCGTGTTAAAATTAATGGTATTCTATTCTGCACAAAATTATTTTTAACAAATATAACTTTTAGCAACCGGTTATTCGAACTGCGACAAATTTTGAAAACACTTGTGGTTTGGCCGAACCGGTGCGAACCGGCTGAATGACGTCAATGATTACAGTAATGATAGAACTATTACTGTATAGACTATTAATAATTAATTACTCTTACTATGACATTTAAGCAAAGGTGAAACGAAGTGGGTCGCCAGAACGGAAGGTAATTATATCTGAAGTGCAGTGTTCAGTTCTCAATTTGTTGAACTGGCACCATCCTCATTTCGCCAGCGAGCACAGCCTGACCACAGAAACGAATCGCGGAGTGTGGGAAGTCGGTTGTATAAAGTTTAACAAGTGTTTATACCACTCCGCTCCACTCGGCCCGCTTACCGGCTGCTGGAGAGAAAGCGAGAGGCTCAACAGGTGTTTGGCGCCTCTCACTCTGGTTCATTCACCGTCAGCGAGTTTCAAAACACAGATATGAAAGCCTATTGCAGTCTGTATGCCACAATTGGACCAACCTGTATGGCCTCAGGGTATTCGGAATATCCAGGGTTTGATTCCTGGTGTTGTAACTTGTGTTTCATAGTCTTCTTTAGTCTCTACAAGAAAAGTTGTGGATTTGCCTTAAAATTCACGTCCAAAATTCGGAGACTTCAGTTCGACTAAGAGGAAGTAGGGTACAGTCTAATTCAGTGATGTCAAGGCAAGCGCATTTTTTGACCTTGACGTCTGCGCGGGCAGCAAACGCTATGTATGGAAAGAGGAAGGGTTGTGTATATGAATAAGCAACCTGTTGGATTAAGATAACATGGTGCAAAAACTTCAAACGGAACGTGAAATTTTATGTCGTTATTTTTATATGGCTAATTTTTCTGTTTAATATTATCTATATTGTCTGTAAAACAAAAAGTACTAACACTGATTTCTTAATATTGCACTTGTGTTTTAAATATTAAATAACATAATAGAGAGTTGAAGGAATATTCACTTAAATTCCATAGTATTATAATATTATACTGTATTAAGTGGATGAAACACATCATTCATAAAGAAAGTGATATTCCAAAAAAAGAGATTGAGTATGACATGATAAGTTGGAATTTATATTGATGGTATCTTTAGCCTTACAAAAGTAATCAATAAACTAATCAAAACAATATTACAGTATTTCAATCGAAGTTAAGGTACTGTATCTGTTTTAAGTGTAACTAATATTACATAACAAAACTCTTATCGCATTATTTTTAAGGTGATATTTGTAAAATATCCTATCATAAAGAATATTAAATTTTTCTCAAAATTTGTTTCTGAAGCTTTAGAGCTGACATTTTTACAACACATTTATTATATTTGCTTATGATGTAACAGTAGTTGAAATTGTTAATTCATTCTCATAGTTACAAAAAATTTCCATGCGAATATTTTCAAAATTTTCAAACAAACTTCAGTAATGTTACGGTATATTAGATTTACGAAAACATTCTGTAAGGCTAAGAAAATAAATAGGCCTATACCTGAAAATTTCACTTTTCTATACGAGTATTGAGAAAATATTTCTTTTGAATAAAAAATCAAACTTGTGAAAATGGGCATTAAAATTAAAACTTACATTCTTATAATGCACTTATAGATATCAGGCAAATGTAAAAATTACCATGGATACAGTTTTAATAAGTTCTCTTCCCTTTATCTATTGGATCAGTGCTGGCCACCCCTGAATATAGCTCGACCAAGCGGCATATACCACCTCTTTCGTCTGTCTCTTTCCTCTCCGCTGTAAAACGCTCAGGTTCTCCTGGGCTCTAAAGCGCGCGCTTGCTCCTGTGGGCATCATTTGGCATGCCTGGTCTAAATGAAATAAAAAAATAAAATAACTGTTGGGAGTAGCAAGAAACTTCGATCATGTATGAAATATCAGACACTAAAATACGTGTATAAATTTATTCGCAGCCATATAGGCCTACTACTATATCAACTTGATACGATATTAATTCAATATTATACATATGTATTGACTCTAGTCTCATCAAATTTTAGTATTTATTTAAAGTTCATTTTTGATATTCCTATTTCAAAGTCATTAAATCTATGGGAAGCTCATTTCTGCTTTCATTTTTGTTCAGGCAGTCCAAATATCAGTCCTGACATGTGGGAGGTATTTAATGGTTTCGCAGGCGTAATCAGAGATGTGTAATGTATAACGTCCGCTGACATCATTACGTGAACGTCACGAATTGTAGTTTTCGTGTGATAATTTTATATTAAACAGATAGTATTTTTACAGCAAATGCTGCAAACTAAGTTCACTTAGAAGTTCAAATAAAAATTGTTCTAAAGATTTATTTTCAACTAGCCGTACCCGTGCGCTCCGCTGCACCCGTTAGAAATAAATATAAAGTAATTACATAATTAAAATAGGACGTTTGATCCAGGGAACATTCGTGTTTGATAGAAGGATAAATCGTTTAATATGTTACTTAATTTAAATTGTATTTAAATAATTAAAATGCGATCATTTTGGTCCAGAGAGCAATCATTTGGTGCAATGATAATTCCTTTAACAGGTTTCTTAATTGTTATTACATGCAACCATAGTTTAATGAAGATTGACATATCATTTAGTTTTAATGTGTATATTTTATATTACTTGCTATATGTTTCAGAAGTTACTGTAATAACATTGTAGAATTATGTCCATCTAGAGAAACTACACTTTCCAATGGTAAAATAATAATTAAACAATTAATTAGCTTCCGATATTACTTCATACAAACACATAAACATTCTCTGTAGGCTATGTTTAATAGCTTTCGATTGTTGTTGTCCAAGGCCCCTTATAGACGAAGTCATTTGTTTTTATTTCAGTACAGCGCCTTAGATGGCGTTATTGTAATTTTAAAACTCATTTATCTCATTAAATATCAGTCCTATCAAAATTTTGTATAGAATAAAACTTATCTGAAATTATTTTTAAAGAAACTTTTGTTATGTAACATTTTTCATGAAAATTAATAATAAGGGAGATATTTCGATTTATTTAATTCAAGCCCCCTCATAACCCCCCCTTTTAAATAAAGTATTTTGAATGCCATATAGCCTAAAATCTAAGTTACAACGAACTTAATTTATATTCCAATTTTCATATAAATCAGTTCAGCCATTATCGCGTGAAAAGGTAACAAACATCCAGACAGACAGACATACAAACAAAAATTTCAAAAAATCTATTTTCAGTTTCAGGATAGTTAATTATACATGTTAACACCAATTATGTTTGGAAAATCGAAAATTACCAGAAAAAATTTGGCTACAGATTTATTATTAGTATAGATGAAGAATAGGCCTACCAGTCATTTTAAAAGTTATTTGCTGCCATAATAATGAAACACACTCTACCTGAATGCTTTTTATGCCAAATACTTTTTCTTGAACCTATCCTGGTCTTTTCTTTTAAGCTTGTGGATTGGTATATTAATAGAGCATTTTGACTTGACTTCGAAAAGTTTTCTGGAGGGATTGGGAGTCCAAAGTTTAATCCATGATTCTTTACATTTTCTGTCTATGATGGAAATGAAATCTCGATGTGGTAAAGAAGGTATACTCGGGGATGGTAGAATCTTTGGTGCTTTGTTTGGCTTCTCTATCAGCTGCATCGTTGGCTGCAATGCCACAATGAGAGGGTATCCAGATGAAAATAACTTCTTTTCCTAGTCGTGTTGTGCCTGATGCCTAAAAGAATTTATGAACGACTGGAGTTAGACAACATTTACAGCGTTTCTCAAAGTATGGTCCGCGGACCACCTGTGGTCCTCGAGGTCTGCCCTTGTGGTTCTTCAAAAAAGACAGAAGGAAAAATAAAATTCAAACGAATTGCGTATCACACTATAGCTGAAAATCTCAGAGTTTGGAAATGACACATGGCAATCGCCTTTCACTTTTTCTTCCAGTACTGATATTTTATGAAATTTATTACCCTACCCGTCTACCGAATTCCCACTCTCAGCAACAAAAAAGGGATTTAAAGCACTATGAACGTGGTGTTTCTCGCCATCTTTTCCCTGCATATCCCGCGTCTGTAACCCAGCCAGATACCACCCGAATTCATAACAGAGGACCAAAGTACCGAATCTTTTCATGTATTTATGACTTTCTTATTATAGTCCCGACGCTGTTATTTCCGGCGTGACTCCGCCTCTTTGCTTACGTCTTAGAAAGTGGAGGCTCTATAAAGTCTAGGTAGGTAGTATCGTTCGCCATTTTTGTTCTTACGTTGCCGAGCTATCATACAAGGAATCTATTTGCCACACACCGTTAAACATTATCATGTCGTAGCTCCTATGATAATAAATCAAACGCATTGTAATTCAGCAAATAATTGAGCGGCAAATAATGTCTTCGTGTGCTTTCTGCGAACGCCAACGAAAGAGCTAAAATGGCGGGCGATTATATTAAGTATTTATTGAGCCTTAAGAAATGAATCAGCGAATCACAAGACGCACACGTTTAAATGTAGCCGACCTGCAACGCGATTGGCTGCCGGAAATTAGAGCGATGGGACTTTTTTTTAGTTTTGCCGACACCCAGTCTGCACACTGAAATGGTCACGTACTGCACGTCGTACATCAATAATTGAACGTGCCAGATTGCATATTTGCTTGTTGAAAATCGGGCATGTTTCTGCATTAATTCTTTTTATTTCTGTTTTTCCAGATGACGATATAAGAAATTTTAGACTCTGCCTATTTTTAAAATCCAAGTGAATCATATCCAAAATTCAAATTACAATACTTTTCTAATTATATTTTTGTAGCCAATCACAAGTAACTTAAGGGGACACGCTACTGAGTTTTCGTCAATTTTTTGGTCAGTGTTAAAAGTTATTTTTTTACTGATGAAGTGTATTGACTGGAACAAACCCATGCACCATTTCATTGTAGGTAGTCTTAGCATCATTTCAAAAGTTTAAGAAACAAATTATCTTTATATGAAACCCATATATTTGTTTACTAAAATTATAAACACTTTTTATATTTTATTTTTCCAGTACATTTTCAACATACAATTTTGAAAATAATTGTACACATGTAACTCATCAACTTCTATTCGATTTTAAAATTTCAAAACTTACATTCAAAATTGTGGAGATTAGAAATCTCAGTAGCGTGTCCCCCTTAAAATAAATTCTGTGCATTGTTGATTCATCGTTTGCCTGTTAGCAGTTATTTGTTTGAAATCCTTCTTATCTGGTACACACTAGTAGTTGTCCATGTCTCTGTTAAATAGTGCCCATTATACATAATGAAAAAACTGGCTTCGATCCGGATCTTTGAAAAGACAGGAACATGATTATTCGCTTCATTTAGGCAGTGCTAATAGTTCAGAAGCTGTGTGTGAAGATATTAATATCAGTGATTCTAGTGCCATTAAATAAATATCTAGTCCTTTTTCAAAGAAAAAAATATTTTCGTAAATATTAGAAGAGTTATTTGGAACTTGGATTTACTTGGTGAGGCAAATGAGAGTGAACTAAAACTTCGGTACGTTGTTTGTTACGAAGTGCTTTCAAACGAGTGTATGAAACCCGCGAAATTGAAACGGCACTTAGAGACGAAACATGCAAGTGTAAAAGTAAACTGTAGAATTAATGTGGAGTACGAACGTAGCTCAGTTGGTAGAGCAGCTGACGATGGACTGAAGGTCCGGGGTTCGATCCAGGTGGTGATATGGATTTTTCTTCTCGTTGCTAAATCCTCTCAGAACGGCCCCGAGGTTCACTCAGCCTCCTATAAAATTGAGTAAAAGGGGCTTTCCGGGGGG
>JAJSOF020000035.1:3959803-4147303 GCA_025594305.2 Periplaneta americana
CTATCCCCGGTCGTTTGGACGGGAGAGGGCGGCAAACTTACAAAAAATGGTCATTTGACCTGCCAAAACAGAAATTTCTCTACACAAGGAGAACGAAGCAGCTGAGAGACCTGCCCGTTTCACAGTAACATCCCCGCATGTTTAGTATAATGTAAAAACAGTACTGCAGGACACCTTTGGTAATCGTGTGTAATTAGTAGGCATTTTTCGAACAGTTGGCCTTCTAGGTTACCAGACATAAATCCAGCTGAGTACTGGTTATGGGGGTTATTTCTTAGCAGACCTACTACACGTGAAGGACTGAATAGTCAATATCGGATGTTATTGAAAGCTCCCTAGGAATGTGTTTACGAGGCTGTCTCAATATCAGCAAATAGAGGTGCAGACTCAAATACCCCACTCCACAAAGACAATAGAAGAAAATCCACATGTATGTTGTCACTGACTGTGATTCAAGAATACTGTTGAGTAACCTAATGCAAGAACACTAGTACATCGTTGTAGGACTGACCTGCTTCCTGAAGGTGAAGCCGTAGCCCGTGGTGGTGGTGGCGCCCACGTACTTGCCGTCCCTGTAGATGGGCTCGCTGCCCCAGGGCCACATGTCCACCTCGTGGTCGTGGTCCTGCAGGATCAGCTGCACATACATACGCTTGACGCCCTCATCACGCTGCTTCATCAGAGCGTCTCGGCCTATGAAGTCCATATCCTTCTGCAGGACGAGACAAAGTAACTAAGTGAACATGATATCCAGACCGACATGGCAACGGGGACGAAAATGAAGACAATCACTGAATAAAAACTATGCTGGCAATTAGTACCAGATTCTGTTATGGACATATTTTAAGATTCTGTTATGGATATATTTTAAGATTCTGTTATGGATATATTTTAAGATTCTGTTATGGACATATTTTAAGATTCTGTTATGGACATATTTTAAGATTCTGTTATGGATATATTTTAAGATTCTGTTATGGACATATTTTAATATTCTGTTATGGATATATTTTAAGATTCTGTTATGGACATATTTTAAGATTCTGTTATGGATATATTTTAAGATTCTGTTATGGATATATTTTAAGATTCTGTTATGGATATATTTTAAGATTCTGTTATGGATATATTTTAAGATTCTGTTATGGACATATTTTAAGATTCTGTTATGGATATATTTTAAGATTCTGTTATGGACATATTTTAAGATTCTGTTATGGATATATTTTAAGATTCTGTTATGGACATATTTTAAGATTCTGTTATGGACATATTTTAAGATTCTGTTATGGACATATTTTAAGATTCTGTTATGGACATATTTTAAGATTCTGTTATGGATATATTTTAAGATTCTGTTATGGACATATTTTAAGATTCTGTTATGGATATATTTTAAGATTCTGTTATGGACATATTTTAAGATTCTGTTATGGACATATTTTAAGATTCTGTTATGGACATATTTTAAGATTCTGTTATGGACATATTTTAAGATTCTGTTATGGATATATTTTAAGATTCTGTTATGGATATATTTTAAGATTCTGTTATGGACATATTTTAAGATTCTGTTATGGATATATTATAAGATTCTGTTATGGATATATTTTAAGATTCTGTTATGGACATATTTTAAGATTCTGTTATGGACATATTTTAAGATTCTGTTATGGATATATTTTAAGATTCTGCTATGGATATATTGTAAGATTCTGTTATGGACATATTTTAAGATTATGTTATGGATATTTTTTTTAAGATTTTGTTATGGACATATTTTAAGATTCTGTTATGGACATATTTTAAGATTCTGTTATGGACATATTTTAAGATTCTGTTATGGACATATTTTAAGATTCTGTTATGGATATATTTTAAGATTCTGTTATGGATATATTTTAAGATTCTGTTATGAATATATTTTAAGATTCTGTTATGGACATACTTTAAGATTCTGTTATGGATATATTTTAAGATTCTGTTATGGACATATTTTAAGATTCTGTTATGGATATATTGTAAGATTCTGTTCTGGACATATTTTAAGATTCTGTTATGGATATATTTTGAGATTCTGTTATGGATATATTTTAAGATCCTGTT
Source organism: Periplaneta americana (assembly GCA_025594305.2). NCBI lineage: Eukaryota > Metazoa > Arthropoda > Insecta > Blattodea > Blattidae > Periplaneta > Periplaneta americana. Next base: position 3,961,910 of record JAJSOF020000035.1, read on the forward strand.
ATGGATATATTTTAAGATTCTGTTATGTACATATTTTAAGATTCTGTTATGGACGTATTTTAAGATTCTGTTATGGACATATGTTAAGATTCTGTTATTGACATATTTTAAGATTCTGTTATGGACATAAGCAAGAATGTCATTGTCCGATGCAAGGTATTGAACAACAACATATTTTTCTGAAATAAAAATTCTGTAATCTGTCACTTGTGAATTGTCATCAGTTTAATTCGTCGTTTTAAAAAACAAGCCCTCTTTAACTCTTTGTCATACTTTGCAACTTACATCGAATTTGACTCTCCAGAAGCGGCCACACTCGAGGGGCGTGGTGGTGGTGTCCAGGTCCTGGCCCCAGAACGCAAAGAAGCGCTCCACGCGCAGGCAGCGCATCGCGTAGTAGCCCGCATGCTGCATCCCGTATTTCCTGCCCGCCTCTATCAGCTGCGAGTACACGTGCAGGGCGAACTGCAACGAGCAGACCTGGCTTCAAATCCAAACAAAGTTTTTCTTCCCACTACTACTTTACAATCTGTTCCCACAGTCATTATGTTACAAGAGAATCTAAGAGCTATCAGACAACTCACAAAACAAAATGTGATGGCACTTCAGACAATACATTGCTTAAACAATGTCCAGTAACCTCATGGATGTAAATTGAGTCACTGCTATGTAAGAAGTGATTTCTTCTTTCATGGTCAGCCAAAGGCACTCGTGGCACTCAGGGCCAAGAGAAGCTGAGCGCTGAACGCAGTTTGTTTACTTCTGTGGTGTACTCCGTCAAATTACCCATAGTTCATCTCTTTTTCCGATGTGTTTATCAGCTGTTTTGTTCATATTATTACGATTACAAATTGTTTCGTGTTGTTGTGAATATTTCAAAAGCGTAGTCAAGTTCAGAGGTGTTATTTTTTATAAATAAGCTAATATTCTGTTCGCCTCAACGCAGAATATGTCCGTTGATATGTCCTCCTATGCTTTAATATGTGAAGGAATGCCAACTTCCTTCTTGACAAGTGAAAGAATGTGGAAATGAAGTGTTCAGTCAATGTCCAACCATAACACTTTTAATAAATATACAGTGAAACATACATTGATATAATAATCTGCTAGTAGTCCTGTTACCTCCAGATCCATTCTAATCCGTTTACGTATGACCAAAACTGACAGTACCAATTTAATATTTGGCAATTGGCGGTATTTTGCAGTGGATTATGGGGCGTAAAAGGTGCAGTTTGACGTCATATCCGTCGCACCAATTTCAAGCATATTTGCCTGGAGTACTCCCTCTTTTCTTTTTATCCTCTCAGGTATATACTAACTTTTAAATGATCAAGAACACTCTTGAGATGAGCATATATTCGCGTTAGGTAGAATGTCTTTATTCTTACGAAAATGAGTATGTTCTAGTGGTTACGGAAGTGCTCATACAAACCTCGTGAAAGTACTTAAGCTATATTCTTACTACCCATGAATAATGAGGATGATGTGGTAGGTATAATTATTAGAGAGCCTCACCTCGTTCGGAATGTAGAGCACATAACCCAGCTCGCCTGTGTGGGTGATGTTCATAGCCCTGATGCCGTTTGCCAGCCCCACGTCCAGCTCCTGCAACAGCGACAAGACTTCATGGGTTTCATCACACAGCGAACTTAAGATAATAATGCTTCATTTATTCTGCAACAGTTAAGCCGTGACGCCTTCTCTTCCACTCAACCAGAGGAAGGAAAGGAATTAACATAACAATAACAACAATCAATCAATCTTCTTAATGTATCCACCTGTTCACAAGGGTTCTTCATCCTCAACTGCACTTAATACTGACCTTGAACGTGAAGAAGGGAAAGGATTTCGGGCTGAGGTCGGTGTCTGTGAGCTCTGACATCAGGATGCGTGAGAACGGGCCCATCACACATATGGCCGTGTACATGGAGGTCACGTCGGACAGAGACACAGAGTTGGGCAGATGTCTCTGGATCCAAGCCTTGCAGCGCGTCTGCTGGATGGTGGGGGCGATCATCATGTAGCTGTAACCATCAATTCATGAACAAATGATAAATAGGTGAACTAGAACATAACACTGGTTCCCAAACTTTGAGTGCCACTAACTTCTTTATTCTCATAATAAAGTGAAGTGCCCTCATGCTTTACCAGTAACATTATCAAATAAATAAAATACATTCCAGCAAGCTGATAGAATCAGAGAATGTGGTAAAGTTCAACTAAGTTGTTGTTGTTTTCTAATGCCAGCCGTTTGACAATAAAGTCATTTGACCTCTTGCACTCCAATATTTTTCAAAGATATTATCATGGCCAGCCACTGAAGCACAGATTTTGAGGTGTTCCGAATCCATTTCTTGGTTTGAGTTACACAATGGGCAGTTAGGGGACTGATATATTCCAATTCTATGCAGGTGTTTGGCCAAACAATCATGGCCTGTTGCCAATCTAAATGCAGCTACAGACGATTTTCATGGTAAATCGGGAATTAACTGTGGATTATGATGCAGAGAGTTCCCTTGAGATTGTGTTATCGAATTTTGTTTGTTGAAGTCTAAGTATGTAGGTTTAATAAATCTTTTCACAGAGTAATACGTAGATTTAGTAACAGGTCTGTAAGTAGCAGTGCTGCCCTTCTTTGCTAAAGCATCCGCATTCTCGTTTCCCAGGATTCCACAATGGGATGGTATCCATTGGAATACAATTCTTTTATTGAGTGATATTAACTGAGAGAGCATTTTAGTTATTTCTGCTGTTTGAGATGAAGGTGTGTGTTTAGAGACTATTGATAGAATAGCTGCTTTGGAGTCTGACAATATAACTGCATTCTTAAATTTATTGATGTGGCATAGAAGATTCCTGAGACTTTCACTTATTGCAATGATTTCTCCATCAAAACTTGTTGTTCCATATCCAAGAGATCTATAAAGTGAGAAGAGACAGCACATAACACCTGCACCGGCACCTTGTTCTCTGGAGATCAAGGATCCGTCAGTGTATAAATGAAGCCAGTTTTGTGGAGGGTACCTAATATTAATTGTCTCTAAAGACAATTGTTTCATTCTGATTTCAGTATTTCTTCTGTTAAATTTAGATTATATTCTATATTTAATAGAGTTAAAGGATTTGGTTTAATTTGTAAGTTTTCTTTTAAATTCGGGATATTAATATTCTGTTTTAATTCTTGAACCATGGATATGAAACTTTTTTGAGTTTTCAATCTACAGAGAGGATTGTATGAATACCAATTGTTTCCTGGTAATCTGATAAGTTTTTCATATTGAATCAGTGCTTTTTCTTCTATTGTCATTTTGATGCTGTTAATATTATAGTCGCGACGCTGTTATTTCCGGCGTGACTCCGCCTCTTTGCTTACGTCTTAGAAAGTGAAGGCTCTATAAAGTCTAGGTAGGTAGTATCGTTCGCCATTTTTGTTCTTAACGTTGCCGAGCTACCATACGAGGAATCTATTTGCCACACCGTTAAACATTATCATGTCGTAGCTCCTATGATAATTAATCAAACTCAATGTAATTCAGCAAATAATTGAGTGGCAAATAGCGTCTTCGTGTGCTTTCTGCGAACGCCAACGAAAGAGCTAAAATGGCTGGCGATTATATTAAGTATTTATCGAGCCTTAAGAAATGAATCAGTGAATCACAAAACGCACACGTTTAAATGTACCCGACCTGCAACGCGATTGGCTGCCGGAAATTAGAGCGACGGGACTATAGTGAGGAATCTCATAGAATCTGTTGGAGTTGTTCTGATTCCACCAGTAAGTTGTAGTAATATCTTTTTTCATATCACCTGAAGACTCCTGTGGACCACAGGTTGGGAATCACTGAACTAGATGAATGAGGGGCCAGTGATATGATGGATGGATAATAGGAGTATCCAAAATGGAACAATCAGACTGAAGGATACAGATTGATGCTCACTGGTTTTCAGCCAGCCTGGCCAGACTGCAGTCGTTCTCATAGCCTCCGTTCTTGTTCTGCATGCCGGTGTGGATGATGCCTCCGACAGGGATGTCCACGTCATTGGAGCACAGGTACTGCAGGCAGTCCACCACTTCTGTTCCTTTGGACTGGGGAAAACAAAGACAATTAATTCTCATGCATGAACGACATGGTACAGTGAAACTTCCCTTAACAGACACTTCCCAAAAGCGGACTCCTCTGAATAGCGGACATTTTAAAATTCCCCTGCAAAATAACATTGGCCCTTATGATAAAATTCTTCCAAATAGCGGACATTCTCAATAACGGACGCGGACACTAAAATGTATCTCCAACAACAATTAAAATTTCCAAATAACGGACAGCATGAAAAAAAAAAGAGAAAGACGGTTGTAAATTAAACGGGATTCTAAAGGAATTCTTTGCAACAATCACTATCGTGCATTTGAACGTTCTTGTACTTTATTGAAGGTAAGCAGCACAGTTGTTAGTTGTGATACTGTACGTGAGCAGTCCATACTTTCTTAGTTTGTCAAGTTCAGTGTTCGGAAGTACAGTCACATTAAAAGTGTCACAGAAACGTAAACGTTTGTCACTAAAAGAGAAAGTGGATATTGTAAAGCATAGTGAGAAGGAGAAATTAAGTGTTTGTGAGCTGGCCACAAAGTTTAATGTGGGAAAACCTCAGGTTAGTGAAATTTTGAAAAACAAGGATGTTATTTTAAAATCATACACTGAGAATGCAATTCTAGATTTCTTTGTGTAAGATGAAATGGTACAGTGACTGGTGTTTATTTCATTTACAAAACATTTACTGGTACGATTTCTCTCTGGATGAATACTGTAAACAATCTCACTGTCTACTGTACTGTACTGTAAAATATAGTGTTGAATACGTGTGAGAAATTTTAATGTACTGTATACATACTAACGATTTTCTAAATAGCGGACACTTCTCAATAACGGACATTTAATTTTTCCCCGGCGGTGTCCGCTATTGGAAAGTTTCACTGTACAGAGGTGTGAAAATTATTAGAATAATCTTAATTTTAAAGGTTTTTTAATAGTTCCTTCACAAATATTAATTTAATTGATGAATATTGGTATATAATATTACTATACTGATGTAGGATATATTTACTACTAACAATGCCGGAAAGCATTGTTGTACATTGGTATTTTTCTTATTTTACAATTGTTATGGGAATCCAGAAATCATTATATTATGTTGGCGGAATTGGAAACATCAAAAATTAATTAAGAAATGCTTTAAACAAATTGTTCTTTGCGTTTACATTGTTGTGAAGTTTGAAATGAACGTATACATCTGTTTTGTGCATATAATTTTTGGTGTTTCCAATTCTGCCAACATAATATAATAATTTCTGAATTCCCATAACAATTGTAAAATAAGAAAAATATCAATGTACAACAATGATTTCCGGCATTGTTAGTAGTAAATATATCCTACATCAGTATAGTAATATATACCAATATTCATCAATGCAATTAATATTTGTGAAGGAACTATTAAAAAACCTTTAAAATTAAGATTATTCTAATAATTTTCACACCTCTGTATATAAGTCAACAATGATAAATGAGCCATTAATAAAGAGAACTGTGATAGCTTGCTTCATTATTTTCTCATTTAGAGTTAAAGTTTTTTTGTTACTTTACACATCCTTATAATGATGACTAAGGAAGAAATTAGCTACCAGACAGAAAGTGAAAATAATAACACTATCGCATGTGGCAAAAAAGCAAGGTTTGCCAACTGCTTCATCATGGGGAATAATGAAAAGGAAAGAAGAAATGCTCAATGCCGAGTTTCAGTGTGGTTAGGGTTCAACCAAAAGGAAAACATTCATGCCTCACTATTTCAAGAGTTAGAAAATATCGTAATGAAATTTATTGTAAATGATAAGTGTGTGTGTGTGTGTGTGTGTGTGTATCTAATGCTCTGGATTTAACAATTAAGTCATCATCCTTCTTGCTTCCCAATATTTTGATGGAAGGTCCACAAATGTCCTAAGAGTTTCACAATTAGCCAGTAAGCATTTAGGTGAATTCAGTACTCCAATACGATGGAGGTGTTTACTGAGGCAATCATGACCAGTAATCAATCTAAACATGGCCATGGCAGATTTTCGAGGTAGATCAGGAATTAGTTTTGGATCTTTGAATGATTCTTTCCATTTTGAATTTTGATGATTTGCCTGTTCGCTGTAACTTATTCTTTTTATGACTCGCTTTATTGATTCATATGGGAACCTGTAACCCCTAGAGGGCGCGTCCCCAGGTGGCGGATCGGGGAATGCCTCTCAGAAATGAGTGGTAGGAGAGAAATGAAATATCTCCCATGGACCAGCAGGTAATTACCTATGCTAGCCTCTCATGGCATAGAGATGCGTCCCACAGGAGGCAGAGGTGGGAACGGTCGGTGGACTCAAGTAAGCCCTCCCAGCTAGGTCCGAAGGACCTGCTAATCAAAGACAGGTGTGGTCCTCCTTTCATATAGGGGGTTAAGAAAGGACAGTACAACCACCAACTCTTAAAAACATGGTGTCCTTCAAGAAAATGGTTCAAATCAGATCATTAAAATGTTGCATCCCAAAGTAAAATGATAAGTGTAGGCCTAATTAAATGATTAAGAACTTATAATGTTTGGTATATAACACACGTTAGTACTGGTTATTTTAGCCTTTCCTTTTCATTTATTTCATTTTATGAAAACCCTCTTTTAAGGAAAAAAAAAAGTATCTCTCAGAGATTCGTTAAAAAGGGGTTCTACTGTAATTTCGTTCTTCACTTCAAAACGTCAACCAGTAATGCACTCCTCCTACTCCAGAAAAATGATGAAATAAACTTTTTGGCAGCAAATGTTTGATTTATTTTTTTTTGGCATAATCTTTCTGACAGATTCAGTGTTTTTTTTGCATGAATAACAGGACTAACTTCACAACCGGCGAGAGTCTCAATTGTGTTGATCTCTTTCAAGCAATATTTCACAAACAAGAATAATCATACAAGCCCAGATACGCACCCAGAAGTCTATCTTGGTGAAGGACGAGTAGTCGCTGATGCCCACCTGCTCGCGGCAGGCAGAGTACTCGTCACTCACGAAGTCGAACCAGTGTGGCTTGCCGAACGTGTTGGTGTACGCTATTCGGTATGGATGCAAACCTTCCTGGGGTCAGAATCACTTTCTGTTCACCAACACAAAATGAGTTGCATGAAAATCTGGCACTTGCCACAGAAACTCATCAAGTTACGTACACACAGGGCTGGGCAGTATTTGAAATACATTTATATTTTGTATTTTGTAATTTGCAAGGATTTTAGAAAGTATTTTGTATTTAAATACATAAAATTGATGTATTTTGTATTTCAAGTACTCAAAATACTTTTGGATTTGGATTTGAAGAATGAACTTCTGTGTTATTTGCCTACCCATTTCAGATGTGCTAGCCATACATTTAGTTTTCTTGCCACAACTGATTCCCTTAATGCCATAAAGAAATCTCCAACAGCATCAAGGATCCATCACCCAACACTTGCTAAATGTTCAGCATTATAAATTGCGTCTAGGAGACCCAAATCCTCAGAAATTATATCAGATGTTTTGAAATATTCATTAAAGTTTCCTTGCCCAACTCAATGGAATTCTCTTTATGGCTCAATCTCTCAAATATTGCAATTCAAACATGATATTTATGTGAAAAACTGGGATTGCCAACCTTCAAAGATGTTGAGTTTGAGAAGAATAGTATGAAGTTCTGAAACCCATTGCCTGTAGCCCTTGATTTAATGCAAAATGAGAAGACGTGCTATTATGGCCAACTTCTATCCACATTAATTTCCCTCAAAAACAGATTAAATATTCTGTTATCTAGTAATCTACGCCATCTATTCCAAATAACTCCAATCCTAATGAGTCCACTTTCAAAATTTAAAGCGATGTTTGATCTGACCCCAGAAGCAAGTATTTTGGCAGCTTGTTTCCACCTATCATTAAGATGAGATGGCTACCTGACACTGCCTCACCAAATGATAAGAAGGGGATACAGAATATGTGTGTGAAATCAGCTGAGCAGGTCTCGCTACACCTTTGGTCAGTTCAATTTTTATGTTTTACAACAGACTTTGAAAAGCAAAAAGAAAAGAACTTGTCTACTGCGGAGTATGGGCTCATACAATTCTTCAAAGGCAAAGGGACAATCCTGTGCAGTCTAGAGAATTACCCAACAGTGAAACAAGCTCTTATAAAGCATAATACAAGTTTGTGTTCCTCTGTGTTTATATAAAACTTCGAGATAAAAATAATTTTAATGTCAATATAATACTGTATTTTAGATTTTCGGTAATATTATTATTTATATATTCTATCGAATATTTGAAATACAAATGTATTTTGAATAATTTCGAGGAAAATTGTTCCGGAGCCGGGTATCGAACCGGGACCTTTGGTTTAACGTACCAACGCTCTACCACTGAGCTACTCAGGAACTCTAACCGACACCAATCCAATTTCTAACTCTATATCCACAGACCTCAAAGTGGGCTGGCTGACAACCGTGACTTAAATTGTGGTTTTCTGTTAACAACAGTGACATCCTCTATATCCACAGACCTCAAAGTGGGCACGTTAAACAACCAACTCTGCACACTAACTGTGACTTAAATTGTGGTTTTCTGTTAACGAACAGTGACGTCCTCTATATCCACAGTATTGGACTTCGGTGCACACTCGGACTTAAATTGAGTTTTCTGTTAACGAACAGTGAGTCCTCTATATCCACAGACCTCAAAGTGGGTTGGTCAAGCAACCAACTTCGAGTGCACACTAACTCCGTGTGACTTAAAGGTTTTTCGAACAGTGACGGTTCGATACCCGGCTCCGGAACAATTTTTCCCTCGAAATTATTCAAATCAATTTTACAGGGAGTTATACCTGAAATCTTGATTTGCAAATGTATTTTGGTTAATTTTTTAAAAGTATTTTGTATTTGTATTTGAAATACTTGGATGCCAGTATTTTGCCCAGCCCTGGGTACACAGAATGTTTCGGATTTCATACTTAAGAACTGTATAGCATGTTACTAAGCTCAATCTACATTAATTCAATTCAATTATGGTTTTGAAATTATTGATGTAACATGTGCCTATTATGAGGTACCTATACATTGTCTCAGTTATATTGCATCCTTAATCTTCAGAGTCATATCTCTGTATTCAACAGAATACAGCTTAGTTATGTAACAGGTTCCCTAAACAGTAAACTATTTATAAATTTGTCATTCTCCGAAATTATTTACCCATTGATATATTAAAAATAATACTATTAGCAATATTTGAGTCTATATTTAGATATGGTACTGTATAACTGGTTGAGGAGGAAGTACTAAGTCACATCTTGTCTTTGCTTCAAAAAAGAATAATTAAATTTGTTTGTCAAAACCTGTTGGTCACTGAACATACTTAACTTTTTCAGAATTTTGTGTTCATAATATTGAACACATCTCGTTTTTTGAAAGCTGTTTAAATATCCACCATTGTCATGGTTTCACCAGAGCCCTGTTAGCTGGTTGCAAGCTATCTATTCTAAAAAAACATGTAATCTCAATAAACTCAAATTCAAAACTGTACATATTTAGAACAAGAGAACAAGCATTGTGCTTTCATACTGTTAAACCATGACTCTTTGGAATGGAAAGTGGAAACTGTACCAGACTTGTAGTTAGGGTCGAACCACGAAGGCCGCTCGTAGCCCATCACCTGTCCAAACACGGCACCTGCCTCCCGCAGCTTTGGGTAGATCGGAGACATGCGCAGGTTGCGTCCAGTCTGGAACTCGTGGAATGGGTAGATCAAGCCATAGTGCATGCCTGCAGGTGTAGGGTGGAATATCTCAGTTTACAGCACTAATGACTCTTCCTGATTAGTCCCAACTTAACTGATATCCATCTTTAATTCTGCAGTGCTCGGGAAAAGTGACACAAGTCAGTTTCCACAAACCTTTATTGATAATTTATTGACAACTTACGGAACATCTGCTCGCTTGGAAAAAAATATGTAAGTATTCCTCCCATTACAATAATTCATACAGAAAAAATCAAATCGACATAAAACAGTGTAAGTTGTCAATAAATTATCAAAAAAGGTTTGTGGAAACTGACTTGTGTCACTTTTCCCAAGCACTGCAGAATTGGTAGTCCTCATACTGCAACAGCAGACATGCTAGTCCCTGTCTTGAGGAAAATTCTAGAGATCAAATCGCACAGGAGATATAAAATCCATGCTGAATAATTACAAGGCAGATAAACAGAACAAGTGAAGTGCTTCTATAAGAAGAACAATTGACTGTGTATTTTCTGTAAAACAGAGAAGTGAGAAAAGACGAGAATTTAATCTAGAAAGTCATACTTTATTTATAGACTACATAAAAGCCTTTGATAAAGTAGTGAGGAATAAATTGTGGTACATAATGGAAAGAAGAGGTTACCCTAAGCATTTAATAAACAGGGGCGGCCCGTCCTTATGTGCTACAGTGCTACAGCAAATGGTAATTTTTGCTCAAATAAAGTGTTTGCAATACCACCATAGTATCTGATCTGCCATTTGACAATTTCCCGTGGTTATGTTCATGATGCGTTATAGAGTGTTTAGTCTTCGCTCTTCGGTCCCTCAAGGGGTTCGTTGTGCAACTCAAAACTTACATGAAAATGTAGACAGTTAATGCGCATGTGCGAAGCTGAAATAACTGCTCTGATTGGCTATTTTTACGCGGGAAGTGCTGTAGTCAGCTTCACCACAACACAGCTTCGAGATTTTTTTAAAGCGTAAGGAAAGAATGCTTGTTTGTGGAGGAACTCGGAACTGTACAATGTATTTTAATTCAAATGTTCGACTGCTGCTGCCATCTACCAGTTTTTGAGGTTCCTCCTGAATCAGTAAAACGGAAAATTGAATCCCAGAAAATTGATGCCAAGGAGGTTGTTGTATAATTCAGGAAACTACTCATCGTTTCCAATCTTTAAGCTACCTAAACGCAACAAAATTGTTAAACAGCGAATTTTGACAATTTTTTGCATAATTTTCCTGAACGCGAACTTGAAGTTGCTGTCAACAGCTATACTATACTGAACAATAGAATGTTAAAGACACAACTTGGAGTTCTATACAGAAGATCCGACTTCCATAGATGGCTGTTCAATTGTTACAAAACATAACACGGGATCCATTCTGTGAATGTTGTTAAATATCAATGACCACTGCTGAGCCAGAAAGATGTTTTTCTGAAACGCATAAAAACGTTTTATTATTATGTCCCAGGATCGCCTCACTGCTCTTGCAATACTGTCAATAGAAAAGAATATGATGTCCAAGATGGATTTAACACCAGGGTAATTGACAAGTTCTGTAGTGAATCCATATTTCGTCAAGGAGTCCCAAATTAAGATAAATGCATATAAGTGTATACAGTAGGCTGATATAGAGATTGTAGCACTCATTATTTTGACCAGCCGCTACTGTTAATAAAGGTCTTAAAGGATATATAAGCTATATTTTTTATTTTTTATTTTAGTTGGTTATTTAATGATGCTGAATCAACTACTAGGTTATTTAGAGTAGATGAGATTGGTGATAGAAAATTTGCATTCACATTACGGTTGGGGAAAACCTCGGAAAAAACCCAACAGGGTAATCTCTGGGATTGAACCCATATAAGCTATATAGGCACAAATAAAATTTTAGGTCATTTTACTGTAGATACAACTCAAGGTGTATGACAAGATTGTCCTATGTCACCTACTCTTTTTAACATTTATATTGACGCAGTCATTCAAGAACAGCAAAGGCAGCTTAAAACAGACTTAGGTTAGGAAACTGGATCAGTTCATTGCTTCCCGACGACCAGGTACTTTTAGCAAATCGAAAAATGAATTACAAATGGCTGCAGATCATATATCTGTGGCCGGGAACAAAAAGGTCTTAAGTAAATTTTTTTTGAAAATGAGATTTTTATATATTCTGAAAGCGGAAACAATTCTCTACAATCTGGAAAAGTCAAATAAGACTCCTGACTGGATTTATAGAGCATTGCCAAATGTCCTAAGTACTTTTTGAATCGAGCACACACAGAATAAAGGACTTAAGAATATTTAATACTTTATTCCTTACAAACATCACATGTTTACTTTCCATGCTTCCCTATTAAAAAGGTCTAAATTATATTTTAGCCATTTTATCACATACTGATGCCCTTTCCTTTTAAAACTTTAAGGGTAAACAGTTCTATAATTGTTTAAGACCCATTTTGCATTCCTAATAATTTACATTTCTCATTTATTTTGACATGAAAAAGGTCTTGTATTTAATAGTCCCTTCTACTCAGTTTGGCTTCTAGTCTTAAAAGGGCGTAAAGTGCGGCTATTTTTGGAAATAATCAAGAAAATTGTTAAATGAGCAACATTACCTATTTTAGAAGAAATATAAACCAATAATATCCAGGAAAAACCTCTTAATTAAAAGACTCTATAATTGAAACCAGTGGCGGCTGGTGCTTCAAAATTTTGTTTGTTTACTTTTTTACAACAAAATATTAGGCCTACCATGCTACAGTCGTAAAAATTTTGCAAAAACTCACCTATTTATTTCCACAATGTTTTCCCAGAAGAGTCTCTTCGTAGTGTCATTAGAGTGTATCCGTTCATAAATGAAAGGAATATTCGCACAGAACTTTCAGTTAATTTATGGCACTGACGAGTTCAGAAACATTTCAGGCTGTGTGTCTCTAATGGAATTTTTCAGAGACAATTTATGGTCAACTTTCGGCGAGTGTACAAAATTACTAGAAATTTTACTAACAATCCCATGACAACTTCAGAGGCTGAAAGGTGTTTTTCTACTCTCCTCCGAACAAAACACAAGGAAAACGGACCAAAGATTTTCTTATTTCACAGCCACATAACCACTGAAACTTCTTGTACACATCAGAATTCAATTTTCTGTTAAACGACCTGGTTTTGGTTTTCACGCACTGCGAAATTTCAAGGTTTGGAGTCGATCTACCAAGATGATTAATCTCACACTTCTCTTCTAAGCTACGCGATGGAAATGGATGTTCTATTAAAGACTGAATTCTATTCATTTTAACTAGTTTATTTAATATAGTAGAATAACATAAACAACACAATTTATTAAAACAGCTTCTTACGCACCACCACGTGCTCTCAACCAACTCGACTCAAGTAACTGCAGCGAAATGGAAAGCTAAAACACCAATAAAATACAACCTCATCCTCTACACTAAAAAAAACTTGTTTTCGCGCCTAACTGCAGTCGCAGGGTGGGCATGTCTCTAACTCATTGTCACTCATCAGTAGCTCTGTAAGTTACTGCCATCTGTTTCCATTTTCAAAGCTCGTTTACCTCCCTGTTCGTTTATCAACAACTTAAAATCCACACTGGATAACACCCCTCTCAACCCCTCGCCTCGAAGAGATACCCAAGATCAAACCAGTCTCCATAAGAGTATGGTCGTTTACTTTGGCAAGTCAACGATGAGGCTCCTACAAACGATTATAGTTGGATCATACCAATTGTGTACTTAGACCACAATAATTTAACTTGTATTTTAAACCAAAATATCCGTAATTTTTTTTTAGGTGTAGCGCAAACTTGCTACAACCTTAAGGAGCCGCGCCTGATTGAAACCAATTTCAATCTTTCTACTGCTCTCTTGAAAAGTATAAAATTTTTACTTAAGACCTTTTTCCTCCTGGCCACAGATACATAACACAAAATTATGATTTAAAGATATCCAGTAAGAAATCTAAAGACATGGTCTTCAAAGGTAAATTTCTGACAAGATCTAAAATAGTGATAGATCAAAACATTACAGACCAAGTCAAACATTTTACTTATTCAAATTTATTTATTTATTTATTATTTTGCTAATAATTATGGTGATAGATGTACAGCCAATTCTGATACTCAACCAACACAATTAATAACGGAATACCAAAATTCAAGATGGAAAAATTCAATGAATTCTACCTTGAATATACGATATTGGCCATGTTCAGATTGGTTTCTCGTCAAGATTGCTTCAATATCATTGACTTCTCCTAAATCACACATGGCCATAATTTTCGGTTATGTGAGGCACTTGATTTGAAATAGTTTGTTTACTAGGAGAGGAGACTGCAGAGTAGGATGGGAAATATAAACTGCTGTGACCTGCGTCACCTTATCGTAATCGCTAAGGCGGTCAGTGGCGAATTATTAGGAAAGCACTTGGTTAACGTGAGAGACTCGAAAACTTTCATTCAATTTGGCAAATTAATTCGGCAGCTTTAATCATAAACCTCTTTACTATTTCTCCATCATTGAATTGATTTAAATCACAGACGAGAAATTGCGTAACTAGCCAACAATATTCCATCACGTTAGGCATATTTTCTTGAATATTCTGGCGTTTATCAAGATTACTTAATAGATTTGCACGTTCTCGACCTAAAATAATTCCAGAAAATCATATTTCGTTTTCTACGCACATTTAATTTTTTTAAATACATTTCTTTTGGAAATAATACGTACAAACAACATTTAACTCCTCGTACCTTTTAATGCAGCGTGTTTAAGGTATAATGTCGTATTTAGTATACTATGCAAATGTTAAGATCATAAATTTTCTTCGGAATAGTACGAAAAATAACACTTAATTTGTCTTACCTTCTAATTCAGCATGTTCTTTATGTCGTTGTATATTAAATTTATTAATGCCTAATAGGATTTTCGAGCATAACATACATCGTATGTTCTCCCCTTCTAAACAGCAAAAAAACTCTTCCTCCCATTTCTCATGAAATAATCGTTTTCTAACGCGTACACACTGCTTTGATAATGCCATTATGCCACCACTGATATTGCTTATGAAACTGATATAGAACCTGCCCATGCCTGAGGGAGGAACGGGGACTGCGAAGATGATGTCACTCAGACCCGGTTTCTTCAACCTTTGTTATTCCATTGTTTGTGTTATTCCATTTTAACTGTAAACTTAACAGTTGAAGCATTTCTTCAACTACTGTTAGTACTAACAGGCTGTTAAAACCTATGTTAATTTAACTGCCCAATTTCATACAGTTAAATCATTTAACTCTCTGTTAACATAGAAGTATCCAATAAGGCTGGTGCGTTAGATGCTGAACTTATATATCTGGATTATTTAGAAAATGATATCCATGTGATTTGACAGACCACAAGTTCATACAAAGGTATAGGCTATTTACTGCCAAGCCTCACGTTTCATTTTCAACTTAGATCCGTTTGTTTGTTTATTCTCAATAATTGGTTTATACTGCGAAATAATTTCCAGCAGAAGGTTTCTTTCGAACAAAGAGAAATTAGTCCCACGATTTCTTTTTGTTCCAGTGTTTTCCATTTCACAACAGGAATACCAATACGCCGCTCCACGCTATTGTGATATAGACGAGGAAAGAAGCAGAAATCAAACCTGAGAGAATAGAAAGACTTCTATCCTCTCTGAATCAAACAACGGAAACAAGCGAGAATCGCAATTATCAGAGTTCAGAAAACAGAAGTGAGCTTATACTTGGTTATAGGTTATGGTTAAACTGTAGAATCTCTAGTCCTAACAGAGAGTTAACAAACAGAATGTTAAAATGTGAAATGTAAAGTCGAAGAAACGCAATATTTTTAACAGCAATTCATACTTTTAACTTACAATTAATTAACGCTATGTTAGGTGCATTTTAACAAAGGTTGAAGAAACCAGGCCTCAGAGTGATAAGCTCTGTGAAGGTCAGTGAGGCATTATTTCTCAAGTGAGGCACGATGCCTATCTATGTCCTAAATGCTTGTTATGCAACACCTGGCAAAGTGCGAATCTCTCGAGACTTTTGTGGATCTTACATCCAAATATTGGGAAGCAAGAAAGAAGATAACTTCCCTGTTAAATCCTGAACATACACAACTGCTCGTGTTCTGCGTTTCACCTGTGCTGCAGTTCACAGTACTGTGCATTGCTCACCAGGCACTTCTTTGACTCGATCTCGTAGGAACTTGCGGTTGTTGTGCAGTCCAAGGAATCGACTGATGTCCAGCTCGTACATGTCGTACGACGAAGAGCCATTCACAATCAGCTCCGCTGTGGCTCTGCCCACTCCCCCAGCAGCTGATATGCCGATGGTCTTCATGCCTGCGGCCACAAAGTAGTTCTGAATCTGTAACACAGGTCAACACTGGCTGTTCAATCTTTCAGAATAACACTGTTAGCTCAAATGGATCATAAAAATACTGGAAATGACTGGTGATAGGAGCATCCTGTTACGAAATATCAGTACAGTTAAACCTATTTCCTGCACTTTTCACACCTATTCCCAATCAAATTCCTATTCTTTCCACGTTAATTTATATCAGATATACATCTTCTTGTACACAATCGTATTTTAAGGGGAGAGGATGGTACTTTTTTTAACTTTTTTTCTATTTGTTGTAAAAAAGTCATTTTTTGTATGTAGAGAGCTCATAGCTGTGACAACTCAACCAAATAAAAATATTTTGAAAAAAAAAAAAATTATTTAGGGGCCCAAATTTGAAAAAAAAAATATACCCAATGCAGGATTGTTCTAAAACCTATATATCTAAACCGTTTTTAAAGATAGATTCGAACAGTTTTTTGCAATGTATTTGCAAAAGCATGTTCTACAAACTGTCTGTAACAGAATTTTGATATTAGTCCCTATGTTTGTAAAATAAACAATTAAAATGTAATAACAATTTTCTGATTTCTTTTCTTGCAAACAAATGGACGTATTTTTAAAATGAAATCAATTAACAAACTTCTGTTACAGAGAAAAGTTTCCTAATAGTCTAAAGAATGTGTGTTCTAAATTTCATGCATGTATCTTTAATAATTCAGAAATTATATCCATTTTTGTCTGGCAATGTAGCAAAAAAAAAAAAATAAATAAAGTTACTGAAAACCGATAAAAGCGGGCGTGTGATTTACAACTCCATAGTGCAGAAAAGTTTAAAAATGTCGTCTCAACATCCGATAAGGGCACAAATACCCACAAAATGTTATGCAATGCATTCCACACATATCAAAGGGTATTTTAAAGAAAAAAAATTTTTTTTTTTTAATTTAATTTACAGGAAACAACAATAAAAGTGGGTGAGTGATTTAAAGATCCATAACGCAGGAAGTTTAAAAATGGCGACTCAACATCCGATAAGGGCACAAATACCCACAAAATGTTATACTATGCATTCCACACATATCAAAGGGTATTTTAAAGAAAAATTTTTTTAAAATTTAATTTACCGGAAACAACAATAAAAGTGGGCGAGTGATTTTAAAATCCATAATGCAAGAAGTTTAAAAATGACGTCTCAACATCCGATAAGGGCACAAATACCCACAAAATGTTATGCTATGCATTCCACACATATCACAGAGTATTTTAAAGAATTTTTTTTTTTTGAAAATTTACTCATTTTTCACCAAAAAATACCATCCTCTCCCCTTAAACATCAGGAGGTACAAAACTTAATTTATATATTCTAAATCAATTTTGCTCGAAATTAGGTGTGCTGTGAAAGTATAAGAACCCGAGAATACAGCACATGTTCATTGTTAAGATGTGGGCAAGTTTGAAATTCGTGGAAATTCAAAGCTGCCCATGCTTCCCTCCAACAAAGTTGTGTCCTTTAATGAACCTGTTACTGCTTTAGAAAGAGTGAAACATTTCGTAACACTCCATGATGTAACTGAACATATTATAAAAAGAATTTTGCGGGGATGGTTTATTCCTTAGGAGCAAGCAGTCCAAAATAACTGACCTTTTTTTGTAAAATAAATCACATGTTATTAAATGAAGATCACACAGCAAGAACAAGGTAAATTTATTTCGTAAAACTGTCTGCAATGAAGTTTGTAATGTAATACATCAGCTAGTTTTGGCTCTAAGCAATTAAGATTTCCTACAAATAATCTTACATTCTTCAAGAACATGTGTTACAGATTTGAGTAATGTGTTATAGACACAAAGAAGGCTTAACTGTGAAGTTAAATTCACTTATCTCTTTCTTCACATATAGTCTTCAAATGCTATTTCAAATGTTAATAAATGCTATTTCACATAGACAATTTTCACGCTTATACGTTTTTTCTTCAGATTTACTCACTTACTTACTCATAATGGCTTTTCGAGAACCCGGAGGTTCATTGCCGCCCTCACATAAGCCCGCCATCGGTCCCTATCTGAGCAAGATTAATCCAGTCTCTACCATCATATCCCATCTCCCACAAATCCACTTTAATATTATCCTCCCATCTATGTCTCGGCCCACCAAAGGTCTTTTTCCCTCCAGCCTCTCAACTAACACTCTATATGCATTTCTGGATTCGCCCATACGTGCTACATGCACTGTCCATCTCAAACATCTGGATTTAATGTTTCTAATTATGTCAGGTGAAGAATACAATGCGTGTAGTTCTGTGTTGTGTAACTTTCTCCATTCTCCTGTAACTTCATCCTTCTTAGCCCCAAATATTTTCCTAAGCACTTTATTCTCAAACACTCTTATCTCTGTTTCTCTCTGAAAGTGAGAGTCCAAGTTTCACAACCACAAAGAACAACCGGTAATATAACTGTTTTATACATTCTAATTTTCTGCTTTTTTTGACAGCAGACTGGATGACAATAGCTTTTCAACCGAATAATAACACGCATTTCGAATATTTATTATGCGTTTAATTTCCTCCCGAGTGTCATTTATATTTGTTACCGTTGCTCCAAGATATCTGAATATTTCCACCTTCTCAAAGGATAAATTTCCTATTTTCATATTTCCATTTCGTACAATATTCTCGTCACTAGACATAATCATATACTTTGTCTTTTTGGGATTTACTTCCAAACCTATCTCTTTACTTGTTTCAAGTAAAATTCCCGTGTTTTCCATCAACGTTTGTGTATTTTCTCCTAACATATTCACGTCATCCGCACAGACAAGCAGCTGATGTAACATGTTCAATTCCAAACCCTCTCTGTTATCCTGGACTTTCCTAATGGCATATTCTAGAGCAAAGTTAAAAAGTAAAGGTGATAGTGCATCTCCTTGCTTTAGTCCACAGTGAATTGGAAACGCATCTGACAGAAGCTGACCTATACGGACTCTGTACTATGTTTCACTGAAACACATTTTAATTAATCGAACTAGTTTCTTGGGAATACCAAATTTAATAAGAATATTATATAAAACTTCTCTCTTAACCGAGTCATATATCTTTTTGAAATTTATGAATAACTGATGTACTGTACCCTTATACTTCTTTAGACACCGATTAAAAACGGGTAAATGAAGTTTTACTGTTATTATTTTTTGCAGTATGTACTGAAAGTTCATTGTTTTTTCCAAAGCTATTAAGATGAATATGTTTATAATTTCTACTAGTGGCTTGTGCAGCAAATGCTGCAAACTAAGTTCATTAGACGTTCAAATAAAAATTTTTCAGATTTATTTTCAATGAAGAATACCAGACATTTTGAAAGTTATTTGCTTCCATAATAATGAAACATACTCCCTCTGAATGTTTTTATGCCAAATACTTTTTCTTAAACCTATCCACCTTCAGGTTTTGAGTTTCAACGCGAACACGCAAGTAGCAATGTCAGGACGATCAGTCGGTTTTTCATGTGGAAGTAAAGCAGTAGCTATTCCAGGTCATTGTGGATTGTAGGTGAAAGTTTAAAAAAAAGTCAGGTTTGCTATGCTTTCGAACAATAGACATAGCATCTTGGTATAGCTGCTGCATGGAGAGCTTGAAATGTAGAGGGTAAAATTATTTTATCCTGCTGAGAGATCTTGCTGAAATGATCGGGAGACTACAAAATTTTGTAGGCCTCTTATTTTATCAGTAAGTAATATCTTTTAGTTTTTCCTTAGGAACTGTAATTTTTGCACTCTCTCAAGCCAATACTGAAGAGAATGACGCATATAAATATCTACACCACACCGCCATTAAGTATATGAAAAAGATCCAACCCCACTTGATTAATAACTATAAAAATATTTCATTTTTAATAACAATATTATCTTAGGTAAGTTTTGTAGTTATATATTACAAAGCCGCCATTCAGTAAATTATAGCAATGAAGATCTAATTTCATATATTTTTACATCTACTTATATAATCCCGAAACGTTTCGCTTTCATAATATCATCAATATAGCATTAATATGTATAATTAATGAAAAATAGTCACATCAGGGCATTAACTATAACAATATTTAATTTCTAATGGTAATAATGTCATCAAACCACCTCAAGTTTTGTAGATTTTAATATCCAATACACAGCTGTATTCAGAAAATTACACACCGCAGAATCAGACCTGTAAATTATTTTTTGTAAATCTTGAAGTTTTCAATAACCAATTTAATTTGAACTCTAAATATGTCAGCAATCCTGCAGGTCATGGCCTTCGTGTAATAGCTATTGTTTATTGTAGTGTGTGTTTTGTTTTATTCTGAAATGCAACTAGTTCTCAAAACTGACGAAAGATGGATTTTGGAAAATAGGAAAATGATCAGGGGCAGCTTTCGAAGAGGGGCTGCGGAGCTGCAGCACCCCCAGACATTTGTGGCTCTTGTCTCGTTTTATGTTGTGAAATACATTTATTATACAGTCTCTATTTAGAGGCTCGAATTTTTAAAAAAAATTCGCTCTCATGACATGCACGCAATCGTTAGTGAAGTCACTTCCTCCCCTGGCGCTGCCAGAGTGAAACCAGAGACAAGGACTATAGAGTGAAGCCAGTTCCTCCCCTGGAGCTGCCAGTCTCGTCTCGGATGCTTTGTGCGTTAGTTTTACCCCTCCTCCTGCTGCCCCTTACCGTGAATCCAGAGTTTCCAGGCGCTGCAAAATTTGCAGCAGTTTGTCAGTAGCGCGCAGTTTTAAATACATTTTCTTTAATGTTGTGAGTATAACAAGTGCAACAATGATTCTGTACAATATTTCCAGTTTATTCAGTTCAGTACCTTAACAATTCAGGAGAAATGTGAAATTAAGTGCCCATCAGTTGAATCTCATAATGGAAAGAGCCGCTAAACAAAATACAAAGGCTGGCATATTTTTTGCTGATTTATCCAGTATCCCTGCTTTCTTCTCTCGATCTCCACACAGTCTGTATTAGATGAATGTGTTTCAAAGACAATTCCATCAGCTGGGGCAACAAGATGGAGTTTTAAAATAAGAACAGTAAATGTTGTTCATGAGAAGAAGGAGCCACTGCTAGAATGTTTTCAAACCGTAATGGAATCTGAAACATCTGACATCACAATAAATGAGGCAAGCGCCCTGGTGCGTACTCTTGAAGATCCCGAATTCAATTTCTGGCTCAGTTATTTTTTTCATTTATTGATGTATCATGTATATATATTATACAACCAACTACAACATCGCCAGTTAGATATTTCTAAGGTTCAAATCTGCACATAAAAAATTAAATTATGGTTTATTTAACGACACTCGCAACAGCAGGGGTTATATCAGTGTCGCCTGTGTGCCGGAATTTTGTCCGCAGGATTCTTTTAAATGCCAGTAAATCTACTAACATGAGCCTGTCTCATTTAAACACAACTTACAAGATAAGGCGCATGGAACTAATCTTTAAATAAAGTAAGTTGCTTGGTTTATTTTTGTATGCAGCCCCCCCTTAATTCAATACCCACGAGCCGCCACTGGAAATGATGTAGGAAAATTGACATTTCACTGAAAACTACTATTTTTCTGAAAAACTTTGGGTTCCAAGCTTCAAAATGAGGGGTCGTTTATTAAAATCCGTTCAGCCATTTTGCCGTAATTTCCATTACCAGTTCAAATTATATATATAGATTATTACTTCTTTCTCTGGGATTGTCTGATTTATAAAGAACACTCTTTTGAAAGTTGATGTCAGATTTGTTAAATGTACACACATTACTCTCTATTTGAATACCACAGCACTGCACTGCCCAGTAACAACTCTCACCTCCGGTGCTTCACCAACTATCCACTTGCAGTCGGGGGAGAAGGCCTCCGGTCCGTTACACAGGCGCTCCAGCACCGCTTCACCCAGGCTCGGCACACGATGCAGCATCTGCTCCAGCAGCACGTGGAAGTGATCCCAGTCCTCCGGCAAGAGGCGGTCTGCCGATGAGTCTGCACAACTCATAAAGGTGCAAATATGTCTGAGAAACATCAACGAACCGAGTGAGACATTCGGATTGCTGAAATTAATTACCCAACTTAGAATAATTCTGTTTGATAGATTCAAACAGAAACGGCAACTAAATGTTAATACTAATTTAACAGTATTTGATCAATCTGTGATTTTATCTCTTCGAAGTTGTATTGGATGCAAACAGAATTTCAGCAACTATAATGCCTGTTGCCATGGAAAATCTTCCATATTACTTTGCACCTATGTTGTTCTCCAAAGCAGTCATATTAGTAAACAAAAAGCTTGCAATTCAAACAATCACTTCCAACCAAAACCATCATGGAATGTTGCAAATTGTTAAAACATTCATTGCCTTGAAAGAAGACTGTCACAACTCAAAAATCATCATTTTTTATTTTTTCATAAATTTTAATTGCCAAAGATGTAAAGATGTAAACTGTTTTACTTTCTGCAAAAAAAACACTCTAATAATGAAAGCTTTGCCTTTAATTCATCTAAAATGATCTCTGTCATAATACAAAAGGGTTTTATAAAAGGGAATAATACTCAGGTATTACTATCTTCATTTCCCACATAAAATCATTTTCTAATATTTACTTTTTATTTGTGTGTCAGTGGCTGGCCATGATAATATCTTTGAAAAATATTGGAGTGCAAGAGGTCAAATGACTTTATTGTCAAATGCCTGGCATTAGAAAACAACAACAACATATTTACTTTTTGGACTGACGTATCAGGGTTTATGTAACGCCTAATTTTTTAATGGTTCTTCTGAATATTAACACATTTTGATATGTGACGGTCTTCTTCCAAGGTGATGATGTGGAGAAACAAAACAATTCATAGCTTTCCAATGGATACCATCACACATTGGCATCTTTTACAACGAAATGGAGATGAACTTGCAAAAAAAAAAAAAAAAAAGACACTGGACCTCAAATTAAATTATATCTAAAAAAAAAAAAAAAAGGCCAATGAAAGCAAAACAGCTGCTCATATAGAGCATGTCCAAGAATATCTTCATTTGGAGAGATTTCTATCAACTTATAACTATGTTTCAACAGAAAAAAAAAACAATTTGAAATAGCAAAATGTGTCTACAATGGCAATATTTCCATTTGAGGGATAATTTGATGGTGTTTAGGTAAAGGGACACAAATCATAAAAATGAATATCAAGCATCGGACACTTTTTGCAAATAATTTTACACTCAAATAAAGAACTTCAAATGCTAGTTTTTTTTTTTTTATCTTTTTTTTTTTTTTTCACACCCACAATCCTGGAAAGACACAAGCAATTATATTAGGACACAAACGGCTAAAAGACTAAATCCTGACATTTCCCTCGTTAAATTAAATCCAGATGCATATCCCTTTCAGTTCTTCGGAACAAAATCTTGGCATTCAATGGATAATAATCTCAACTGGGACATGCAAATTTCAGAAACCTGCAGAAAAGTATATTCTATTATCCATGTGCTAAAAAGGATAAAAATGTTCATCTCCCCTCTTGCTTAAAAAAGTCAAACATCAGACAATTGCATTTCCCTATTTTGACTCAAATGCGGACATTTTACTGACTGATTCTCCAGTGACAACAAAATGAAACTTCAATTGCTCATAATTTGTGTGTACGTTTTGTAAGCAATGTTCGTAAATATTCATATTACCCCATCCCTGGAAGCAATAGGTTGGCTTAAACTAGATAAGAAAAGAAATTTACATTCACTTTCTTTTCTTGAAATCTTGAATTGGTTCTATTCCTTGCCTTATAACATTTTGTAATCGCTTATTTTACCTTTCTTCCCACCATAACCTGAACACACGCTCTCGTCATGAAACAATATAACAATAGTGTTCTTTAAATCCCATCGTAAAATCCTCATACTTCATTTTGTTTTCACAAAGCCCAGCCAAGACTCTGAATTCGCTACCTGCAGCATCAGGGACTGTCGAAACAAAAAATAAATAAAACGAAAACTAAATAAATTGGTCAATAAATAAATGATTACTAAATAAATAGTTTCTTTAATCTAAATAAAAAATTTCAAATTCAGTAATTAAATAAATACAATTTTGTTATTCTAGATTTAATTTGTAATTCAGTAAATATAAAATATTCGTTGTTTAAATATGATAAATTATCTAAATAAATTATTCAGGTAATCTTTAAGTACTTTGATTTTATAAATAAATTGTAAATTTAATAATAAATTGTAATGTTATTTGTAATTAAATTGTAAATCTAAATACTAATTGTAAATTTATTGTTGATATTGTAAAGTTGGAATCTAAATGGTAACTAAATAAATAAATAAATAAGAATGACGGCCTTATCTCTACCAGGTTAAATAAATAAATACTAATACTAATACTTATAGAATTTAATTTGTGTATTCCCCTGCGGAACTAAACTTCATTTGCATAAAAAATTGCCTAACCTCCTTTACCCAAACACCATTGAACTGTAGGTATAACGTAAGTATGGGTTGTTTTCTTTGTTCCATAATGGACATTCAAAATAACGTCGCATTTTTATCAAAATAACATTTTTTTAATAACACTTCCTTTTCAGAAAAAATTACCTCACTTTTTGCAGGTCCATACCTCTACATATACTAAAATTGCAACAGATCTCAGTATTCAGATTGTCTAGCTTTAAGTTTTCCATGGTACATAATATACAAATAAACTACGCCCTGAAAATATGAAAAACAATCTATCATACACCTAAAATAAACGGAAATAAAATAAAATTGTACAACAACCGAGAGATTATGTAGGCCTACCTAATATGAAAGTAATAAGGTAGCTTACAACGTATTCCAGGAATGGAAGAAAAGAGACTACAACAGAAATTAAAATTATAAATTGTACCTGGAATGGTTCCGTCTTCAAATGCAGGTTTGGCTACAGGCTCGAATCCACCAGCTAGCAGGCGACCGTCATACTCTCTGAAGTAGATGTGGCCATCCTGGTCTCTCACCACTACCAACAGCCAGAACAACATGAAGGGACGTATGCTAGAGGCCTGTTTCCGTCAATCCTTTTTAATACTAAGACACTAAACAGTACATTGATGGCTAAGACGTGATATCTCTTATCTGTAAATTTGCAGGTGATTCAAAAACTGTACTTACTTACTTATTGGTTTTAAGGAACCCGTAGGTTCATTGCCGCCCTCACATAAGCCCGCCATTGGTCCCTATCCTGAGCAAGATTAATCCAGTCTCTATCATCATATCCCACCTCCCTCAAATCCATTTTAATATTATCTTCCCATCTATGTCTCGACCTCCCAAAGGTCTTTTTCCCTCCGGCCTCCCAACTAACACTCTATATGCATTTCTGGATTCGCCCATACGTGCTACATGCCCTGCCCATCTCAAACGTCTGGATTTAATGTTCCTAATTATGTCAGGTGAAGAATGCAATGCGTGCAGTTCTGTGTTGTGTAACTTTCTCCATTCTCCTGTAACTTCATCCCTCTTAGCCCCAAATATTTTCCTAAGCACCTTATTCTCAAACACCCTTAACCTATGTTCCTCTCTCAAAGTGACAGTCCAAGTTTCACAACCATAAAGAACAACCGGTAATATAACTGTTTTATAAATTCTAACTTTCAGATTTTTTGACAGCAGACTGGATGATAAAAGCTTCTCAACCGAATAATAACAGCCATTTCCCATATTTATTCTGTGTTTAATTTCCTTCCGAGTATCATTTATATTTGTTACTGTTGCTCCAAGATATTTGAACTTCTCCACCTCTTCAAAAGATATATTTCCAATTTTTATATTTCCATTTCGTACAATATTCTCGTCACGAGACATAATCATATACTTTGTCTTTTCGGGATTTACTTCCAAACCTATCTCTTTACTTGCTTCAAGTAAAATTTCCGTGTTTTCCCTAATCGTTTGTGGTTTTTCTCCTAACATATTCACGTCATCCGCATAGACAAGCAGCTGATGTAATCCATTCAATTCCAAACCCTCTCTGTTATCCTGAACTTTCCTAATGGCATATTCTAGAGCAAAGTTAAAAAGTAAAGGTGATAGTGCATCTCCTTGCTTTAGCCCACAGTGAATTGGAAACGCATCTGACAGAAACTGACCTATACGGACTCTGCTGTACGTTTCACTGAGACACATTTTAATTAATCGAACTAGTTTCTTGGGAATACCAAATTCAATAAGAATACCGGTATCATATAAAACTTCTCTCTTAACCGAGTCATATGCTTTTTGAAATCTATGAATAACTGATGCACTGTACCCTTATACTCCCTAATTTTTCCTCCATTATCTGTCGAATACAAAATATCTGGTCAATAGTTGATCTATTACGCCTAAAACCACACTGATGATCCCCAATAATTTCATCTACATATGGAGTTAATCTTCTCAAAAGAATATTGGACAAAATTTTGTACAACGTCAACAAAAGTGATATTCCTCGAAAGTTACTACAGTTAGTTTTGTCCCCCTTCTTAAAGATAGGTACGATTATGGACTCCTTCCATTGTTGTGGTATTCAAAAAACTGTTAAAAAAATTAATTTTTCCAAAACTAGATAAAATTTTTATATATCTTTCTGCTTTGCAAGATCTTCTACCGAGAATAAAAATTAGTTAACTGTTCAATTTTGTGAACACAATAAATAATAATGTAGTTAATCTAAATAATAGTGGAGTTGACAATTTCCATCCAAGTGGTTATGTTGCATCCCAGCTGGCCCCTCTTCATAGGCTTGTAGCTGGACTGGTTTAGCTCCTTTCTGAAAACATAATATTTATTACATAACTGTTTACAATAACTGAAAGAAAAGGGCTCCGTTAAGTAACTGTCACGTGAATTACTCCGTTTTGATGACCATGCAACATAACCACTTGGATGGACAGAAGATACGAGATATCACAGATCCAAAACAAGTTTCTGGTATCAGGAAGGCTTTTCACGTCTATTTCTGCCAAATTTCGACATCAGATTTTGCAGCCTGACAATACTAACTCTTTGTATTTGCTATAATGAGGAAGTAAAAAAAAAAACACATAATTAAACTCAAATAATATGCCATACTGACCTGGTGTCATTGGGTCCAGACCAGAGATGGGCTTTGTGTGCAGGTAATAGTGCTCACACGCATGGAGAGGAACCTTCACGTGTGGCTCGCTCATCTTGCCGATCTTACGAGCCCAGAAACCTCCACAGTTCACAAAGTACTGGCACTCCACCATCCCCTTACTGGTGCCCACGGCAACCACTCGTCCGTTCTGGTTCAGGATCTGCTGCACAGCACAGTCTTCAATAACCTGCACACCTGGTAACAACGACAAAGTCTTCAATAAGCTGCACAACAATGTCAAGAACTGTCCTCAATAACCTGCACAACAATGTCAAGAACTGTCCTCAATAACCTGCACAACAATGTCAAGAACTGTCTTCAATAACCTGCACAACAATGTCAAGAACTGTCCTCAATAACCTGCACAACAATGTCAAGAACAATCTTTAATAACCTGCACAACAATGTCAAGAACAATCTTCAATAACCTGCACAACAAAAATTCCAAGAACTGTCCTCAATAACCTGCACAACAATGCCAAGAACTGTCCTCAATAACCTGCACAACAATGTCAAGAACTGTCCTCAATAACCTGCACAACAATGTCAAGAACAATCTTTAATAACCTGCACAACAATGTCAAGAACAATCTTCAATAACCTGCACAACAAAAATGCCAAGAACTGTCCTCAATAACCTGCACAACAATGTCAAGAACTGTCCTCAATAACCTGCACAACAATGTCAAGAACAATCTTTAATAACCTGCACAACAATGTCAAGAACTGTCCTCAATAACCTGCACAACAATGTCAACAACAGTCTTCAATAACCTGCACAACAATGTCAAGAACTGTCCTCAATAACCTGCACAACAATGTCAAGAACAATCTTTAATAACCTGCACAACAATGTCAAGAACTGTCCTCAATAACCTGCACAACAATGTCAAGAACAATCTTCAATAACCTGCACAACAATGTCAACAACAGTCTTCAATAACCTGCACACCAATGTCAACAACAGTCTTCAATAACCTGAACAACAATGTCAACAACAGTCTTCAATAACCTGCACAACAAAGTCAAAACAGTCTTCAATAACCTGCACAACAAAGTCAAAACAGTCTTCAATAACCTGCACAACAATGTCAACAACAGTCTTCAATAACCTGCACAACAATGTCAAGAACAGTCTTCAATAACCTGAACAACAATGTCAACAACAGTCTTCAATAACGTGAAGATCTGTACAACAATATCAAATTCTATCAGCTTGAAGTGTAATTCTGTTGGAACAACTCATTTCTTTCAAACAACCATTTTTATAGACATATGGCCTATAACATTTAATTAATTATTTGTCTTATGTAAAAAATATTCGAAATGAATACCATTACTATTTTTAGTAAATTACTTTTTTATTTTTTTACTTTTGAATTGAAAACACATTAATCTTTAACAAAAAATGATTATATTTCATGTACATCATTCTCGAATGAAGTGATGATAGCAAATATAAAGAAAATCAATATAATATTTAATGAAATCACTGTTCACATTATTCTGATAATTCCAAAAAGTAACATTTGGTCCACAGCTACTCTAATCCCTCATTAGTGCACTCACCTCCTTGTTTGGCAACAGACATGAGTGAGAGGCAGATCTGGTAAGGATCGGCCACCCCATCCCCAGGGATCCAGAGTCCACCCTGCAGGTCATCCACAGCAATGAGAGGGCACAGCTTACTGGCTTCTTCTGGGGTCACCAGGTCACATTCTATGTTCCACGATCTGCACACAGACAGAGCACTTTTCTGATGCGACATCATGACACTGCACACCTTTATACTGTACTAATTGCAGGCCATGCTAACTGTGCTGTATACAGGGAAGCTGTCACCAGCAAACAGTTTTTCTATTAGAACAGCGTTCAAATTTTGAGGTTACAAAACCATATACAGTAGAACTTGGTTATAACGACATCCAAGGGACCTTGAAAATTATGTTATAAACGAGTGTCGTAGTAACCAAGATTCATATTATCAGTCTAGTGAGGTGGAAAATGAAAGATAATAAACATAATTAGGCTTATTTTAGATTTATGTATTCACTTTTAAGCATACCATGAACACAATAAAATACATGTACAATTATAAATACAGTATTCTGTATTAAAACAGTTTGTTCATTACTCACCAAACTTCTTTACTGAGGGTGAAGTAATCAATCATTTTACTCTGTTGTCTCCTACTTGCCCAATATACACTTTCTAAATTAAATTCTATGTTCATTATTTCAGTTGCAATTTCACTGCTCCTTCTCCTAGCTTCATACTCCCTCCTCTAGCTTCATAGAAATGTTCACAATTCTAATCGCTTCTAAAGTGTCACTTACTTCTTTTAGTGACCATATTGCGTTAAAATGCGGCACTTAGTGAAAACTTGCTGTCGAAACTGACCGCATGCAGGTACCATTAATACTACATGAATTCGGGCAGGTTACAATGGGATGGGAATCTGCCTGCATTCCAGAGGTCTATGATAGAAGGGGACAGTAAAGGATTTGCCAGATTTCAGCAAAATATTTCTTAAAATACTTTGGTTCTTACAAAATTGTATTCCAAACTGAGGTTGTAAATGACGTTATATGCAAGGAGATGCATATACGTTTGTCGTATTAAGCAAGGTAGAAAAGCATATGTCTTATGGGGAATTAGTTGGACCACAGAATATTTGACGTTATAGGCGAGGTGTTGCACAAAACAAGGTCACTATAACCAAGTTCTACTTTAATCTGCACTGTTGAAAAAATCGCAAGTGAATGAACCTGGAGTGATCTGCATGCTATGGATGTGAAGAAGCAGTTGATACTTTGTGATCTTGTTAGGAGTGTTTATTTGAGAGGGTTGTAGTGGAGTAAAAGTAGTCCAAATATTGTTTTACTTGTATTAATCTGAATGAAGGAACTTATGATACCGATATAGCCTGCTGTATATCACAACTGATTGAATTGTTTATGCCTTAAATTTAATTAACTTACTTGTTTTGTATTATACATATAGCTCAATTGATGAATGATCATTTGCGTTTGTAAATTTAATAATCTGATTGGCTATGTATTGTATATTTTTAGTAGAGCCATCGAAGCTCAGTCGGCAGACTCGCTGGGCTGCTGATCCGGAGCTGAGTTTGGGCTTTTGATCCCCCTTTGGTCTCATTGAATGGTTTCTTCCGAGGTTTTCCCCAGCTGTGGGACTGAAGCCGGATGGTCTATGGCGAGTCCTCGGTATCAACCCCTTTGATTTGATTACCCGGTTGAGTTTTTCCGAGGTTTTCCCCAACCAAAAGGCAAATGCCGGGTAATCTTTTGGCGAATCCTCGGACCTCACTTCATCTCACTACATCTCGCCAAAATATTGTAAAAAATTGTACAAAATTGTAAAAATTGTAGAAAATTACTAAATTGTAAAACTGTAAAAATTTGTAAAAATTGTAATTGTAATATTGCTCATGTAAGATCTATGGAATAAAATAAATGAACAAATGAATGTGTTTTTCCGGTACAGGATGTAAAGTTTTAATGTTGCCGTAAGAAACTTACATATAAAAACAATCAAGAAATAGCTCAATCAGTGGTTCATGTTTAGAAATTAGCAGGCTTTGACAATTTGCAAAACAAGAGAACATCATTTATGGTTGCTAAGTCAAAGCCTGACACAGATACAGCATTAGATATTACACTAATGCCTATTTATTTTTTAGTGTAACTTGTTCTGTTATTGAAACTATTGGTGTTAAGAAATGATCGATATACATGAGTTTATTGTTCAAGAAATATCAGAGGGGGGAGGGAAATAAGGGCTCCTTAGCATTGATTCTAAAAACTGAGCTTTGTTATATATTTTTTATTGCACCGTGAAACAAATATTTAAAAGTGGTTGTGTGTAGTGTAATGAAAACTTGTCTAGTTTACGAGTAATTCAGTTTCTGTCATTCCTGTAAAAAAATTGTTTCTTGGACATACAGTGAAACCTGTCTAAAGCGGCCATCTGAAGTTGTCTTGTAAAATGGTCGTTTTATCAAGTGGCTGCT
Source organism: Periplaneta americana (assembly GCA_025594305.2). Lineage (NCBI taxonomy): Eukaryota > Metazoa > Arthropoda > Insecta > Blattodea > Blattidae > Periplaneta > Periplaneta americana. The sequence goes on from JAJSOF020000035.1 coordinate 3,993,290, forward strand.
TGATTAAGGTTGTGGTTTTTTTATGAACTGGCATGAAAATACTAAATTTCATTGACTTTTTAGTACAGTGTGTGTACAACAATCGTGCATATTAATGTCAGCCTCTTCCATTCTTGCTACTAGCCTTTTCAAAACTCGCTTGCGGTACCTCAGTTTAAATGATCAAGGAGCTGGAGGTGTGATGTCGTATTTGGGGGAAAAAACTCCAATTTCATGGATCACATTGCGATTTTGTCGTTTAATCTTAGAATTGAAATCGCATAGCTAATTCTCAAACAATGATGATGTCATCCAAGCTTTATTGTTGGCAGTCCACTTCACCCCCAATAAGCCCATGTCAGCATTTTTCAAACATCTCGGTCACAATGATTTCCCTATCATTAAGAGTGGTTCTTTTTCTCCTGCAGCATTACAACAAAACAGCAGGGTTATTCTATCTTTTGCCAACTTCCCCCCTTTACACTCTTTTTTCTTGAAACAAAGTTTTGTTAGGGAGGGTCCTGAAAAAAAAAACCTGTTTCGTCAACATTGTAAATGTCTCCGAGTTCATATTCCGCAAGAATTGAAGGCAGTCTATTTTTTCCATACTTCAATAACATTGGTTGCAATGTCACCTCCTTCACCAGACACAGAATGAAATGCATATGCCGTTTTCTAAAGCACTCTAATCACCCATTACTAGCAACAAAATTGCTTACATTGAGTTCTTTGGCAAATTCAAGAGCTTTCTCTTGAATCATAGGCCCACTTACTGGCAATTTCTTCGCCCTCGCACACTTGAACCATTCGTAAACGAAATCATTTACATTACTAAACACAGATTCTCTCTTCCTTTTTTGGCCACCACGCATATTTTTCTCCCATTCTTTTAATATTTCATCTTTATTCTTAATTATACCATTTATTTGTGTCCTTCCACATTTGAATATTTCTGCAATTTTTCTCGCAGATGTTCCCTTCTCACTTTCTTCAATCATTTTTCATTTCACTTCTAAACTTACCACTCTAGATTTATTGTTAGACATGATTTCTCTCTTTAACTTCAGAGTTCCTCTGAATCAACTGAATGAAAAGAAGAAAAATTCGTAAAAGCTGGTCCAAATAGAGAAAGATAGAAAGAGGAGAAAAAAAATAAAAAAATTCGAATGGTTAACTACTGACCTAAAACATACTGTGACATTTTCTATAGAAAAAGTCTGTGTTTTAATCCTTTAAAATCGAGTAAGAATTTATAGCTGTGCAGGGTCGGAGTGGAGAGTGACAAAAGAGTGATAAAACAGTAACCAACTAACCCCAAGATATGGAGGGTGTGCTGTTGTACACTTAGCTATTGCTTCTTGTCCTCTAACCATCGAAAAAATAGGCCAGACAGTATCCGCAAAAAGATTTTTTTTTTGGACAATGACTGTTATAGTCAGGTTCCAAACCAAATAGACCCCGGCCGCTAGCCGGCGCATGAAGTGGCCACTAAATAAAGAAAGAATTTGTATTGATCTTATGGAAGATCCATTTGGTTCCAGAAAAAATTGGCCTTTTGGCCAGGTGCCCATTTAAATGAAGTGACCGCAAAACCAGGTTTCACTGTAATACAATTCGAAACGATGCTCCTCACTTAATACAAAAAAATTTTGTATGAGATCGTGCGTATTTGCTTGTTTTCCACACAGAACCAATACCCGGTAAGTGTGAAATACCACATTCAGTATTCCCAACGTAACACACATAGCAATTTCCCTCTTCTTACCGCTTAAGCGCGACATTCATTTTACTGCTTTAGGCTTTTAACATATTATTTTTAGAGACGTTTAACATAGTAATAATTATAAATTGAAACTTACCACTGCAATTTCACCTAAATGCAATGTTAATTATTGTTTTTAAATATTTGCAAAAATTAAGTAAAGTCTACTATCCACGAAACTTATTGCATTCCTGAACAAGTAACATTAAGGAAGCCATGAAAAAATCAACAAGATTCCAGAATGTTATTACTGCAATATGTTATATAAATAATATTGTAAAAATATTAAAATGAAAAATAAATCATTATATGTTTGTTTTAAGTTCGCATTTATAGACTGGGGAAAAAAAGACAGACGTATATCACGGCCTGCTGGAGTATAGTAAACACAGAAAACATTTTACAGCAACAATGTTGAAGAAAGATATTTTGGTGTTCGAAGTTGGCGTCATTAAACAGAAACCAAGATGGAGATTTCATTGCAACTAATTAGAAATTCGTCTTTCAGGTATGTAATAAACGATTTTCGCACCGATCACGAGCGGTATGTTTGTTTTCATGTTCTTGGAAATTAGAAAAGCTCAACTACGTTTCGCTTTTTCAATCTTTTCCTCGAACATGAAAACGTCAACATACCGCTCTTGTAACGCATATTACTAAAGCATCACTGTGTGCTGAATGGATATTTACTGGCTGTGTGAAAAACATATTCCTAGGAACTGGTTCAGATTCATCGTAAGAAAGGTAGATGATAGCCAATTGTGAAATTCCTCACCACTAACACGAAAGAGTAAACAGACACGAGTACTGACTCACATGGCCTGCGCCTTCATCCTGCGGAACACGGTCATGCGGTCGCGGCTGCGTGCGATGCACAGACTGCCACACTGCTTCCACCCGGTGTGCAGCCCCCGCGCCTCCATCTCCTTGTACAGCTGCACACTGGACTGGGTCAACTTCACCTGCGTCAGACTGGGCTTGAACACGCCCACCAGGCCTGGCAGGTGCCACGTGGTGCCCCCACCACATCTGCAGCACAGCACTTTCTTATCACACGGTAACACTTCTTTTATGCGTTTTTATGGGGCCTGAACAAAAAAAAGGCATAAGGTACACAAAACATATAAATAAAATCACTTTCATTTTGTTGTGTGCCGATAATCTGCTATTATGAACTATAACAATTTTGTTGGACCACCTGTGCTTATCTTCTTAAATAGTTTTTTTATAACATTAACGTTTTCGATACTACAGAGGTGTGAAAATTATTAGAATAATCTTAATTTTAAAGGTTTTTTAATAGTTCCTTCACAAATATTAATTGAATTGATGAATATTGGTATATAATATTACTATACTGATGTAGGATATATTTACTACTAACAATGCCGGAAAGCATTGTTGTACATTGGTATTTTTCTTATTTTACAATTGTTATGGGAATTCAGAAATTATTATATTATGTTGGCGGAATTGGAAACATCAAAAATTAATTAAGAAATGCTTTAAACAAATTGTTCTTTGCGTTTACATTGTTGTGAAGGTTCAAATGAACGTATACATCTGTTTTGTGCATATAATTTTTTATATTGCCAATTCCACCAACATAATATAATAATTTCTAAATTCCCATAACAATTGTAAAATAAGAAAAATACCAATGTACAACAATGCTCTCCGGCATTGTTAGTAGTAAATATATCCTACATCAGTATAGTAATATATACCAAAATTCATCAATTCAATTAATATTTGTGAAGGAACTATTAAAAAACCTTTAAAATTAAGATTATTCTAATAATTTTCACACCTCTGTACTTATGTATCATCATCAGATGTTAGTGCATTATGTTGACAATATGTAATGAAAACCTAGCATCTTGGTATTTTATGAATTTACTATTTGGTTTCATATTACTTATCGTAATGTCTAGGCCTTGTTAGAGTTGACATAGTGGTAGTCCGTTGTGATTTCTTAGCCTAGGTCAGTGTTTCTAGTTCACAATAAAGTACAATTAAAATGCGATGTAAAATACAATAAGATACAGTTTAAACAATTTAAAAACACTATATGAAATATAACATGTAAAGTTCTATGTGAGCTTGTTGGAATGGCTGTGTTGGTCAATCATTTGTGCCGTTAAATAGGGCGGTTTCTGCTGGTCCTAAATGAAAAGCCCAGTATGGTCTTAATAACAACATACAGCATAGACAACTACAGAAATTCAGCGACTTCAAAAAGTGCTCCGTTTTCCAGACAATGATTTTTGAATTAGGAGTTAATTTAGAAAAGTTTTCACAATACAATTTATAACTTTACAGTTAAGCCATTTTTGAGCAGAGGAATCGCTAAAGTCGTGACACTGTTATTCCCGGCATGACTCCTCCTCTTTGCTTACATCTTAGGAAGTGAAGACTCTATAAAGTCTAGGTAGGTAGTATCGTTCGCCATTTTTGTTCTTTCGTTGCCGAGCTACCATACGAGGAATCTATTTGCCACACTGTTAAACATTATCACGTCATAGCTCCTATGATAATAAATCAAACGCACTGTAATTCAGCAAATAATTGAGCGGCAAATAACGTCCTCGTGTGCTTTCTGCAAACGCCAAGGAAAGAGACAAAATGGCGGGCGATTATATTAAGTATTTATCGAGCATTAAGAAATGAATAACATCTTCATCAGCAAATCACAAGAAGCACACGTTTAAATGTAGCCGACCTGCAACGTGATTGGCTGCCGGAAATTAGAGCAATGGGACTATAGAGAATTTCATTAGGGGATGCCCCTTGTGACGTGGAACTACAGCTGGACTACAACTTCTAGGATTTATCTATAGACATACCACAAAATTCTCTTCTCAAGATAGTTTAAAACTTCTATTTTTTTTACTAGTTAGATCAAAACTTGAATATTGTAGTACTGTATGGAACCCCTATTAACAAAATTGAGTGTGTTCAAAAAAGAATCATTAGATTTTTGTTTCTTAAATCATTTGGTTACTATCCCTCATGGAATAATGAAAGCAGTATTGTGTACTCATCTCTTTTGTCTCTCTTTAATTTTGAAAGTTTCCAACACAGAAGAAATAATATTGATATAAAATGCCTCCATAATTTATTAACAAGTTCTGTAAATAGTCATCTGCTGTCCAGGATAGCAATACACGTACCAAGAGAGAACTGCAGGACCAGTAAAACATTTAATATAAACTATGCTAGGACATGTTATTGTAAGTACTCTGCACTTCTTAGAATCTGTTCCTTCTATAATAAACTGAGCAATATTAACATCTTTCAGGATAGAACCACATTTAGAAATAAACACGGTAGCATTCAAAACACTCCACAAGTAGTAACAAATAGTCTTAACTGGTTTGCATTTTGTATTTTTGGTCTTTTTTCTTAAATTATTTCATATCAATTATCATTACTAACTCACTCCTAATTCTGTTAATATTGCTGACTTAACGTAGGTTTAGTCCCTCATCAGTTATTGTATTATTGTTACTAATCTGTGACTAGTTATTTGCAGTTGCTCTATTACTTAATATAATCTAAGTTTTCTTCATACTGTAAATACTTTTGTTTTTGTTTACCGAGATTTACATGTAATATGATATCTTTTGTTGTTTTGGATTGTAACTGTTTAAATTTAATTAATTGATTTAGTGGACTTACTAGTGTTAATTATGTAAGATATGTCCGGCTTACAGCTGTTTCAGTGCTTCACGCACCATCCTCAGAGCATACTAGATCACAGCGTCATCTCGAACTTCTCTACCTGTTATGTGGGTGTGTTTGATTGTTGAAAGGTGTTGAAGAGTGGAGTCAGATAGTGTGTGTGTGTGTGTGTGTGTGTGTGTGTGTGTGTGTGTGTGTGTGTGTGTGTGTGTGTGTGTGTGTGTGTGTGTGTGTACTGAAATTGATCGTGTGTTGAGAATTTGATCAGGGTGTGTTTTAGTGTGTCTGTATATTTCATATTGTTCTAGTGTGTTGAGTTTTGGTTCTTGGGTTGTATGTGTAGGATTTCCATGTCTGTATTTATGTTACTATATGTATGGTTAGCATTAGTTATGTGATCTGCGTATGTAGATGTATTGTGTCCTCTGGTTATTGCTTTAATGTGTTCTTTGTAGCGTGTTTGGAATGATCTGCCTGTCTGTCCTATGTAGAACTTATCGCAACTATTACATGTGAGTTTGTATACACCTGTGTGGTCGTATTTATTTGTTTGTGTTGTTTGTGTGTTGAGATGTCTTTGTAGTGTGTTTTCTGTTCTGTATGCTATGTTGTATTTCTGCTTTCTGAATGAGGATGCGATCTTATGTGTGCTTTTGTTTTCATATGTTAATGTGATGTATTTCTTGTGTTCTTGTGTTTGTGTTGTGTTTTGCGTATTTTTATGTTTGTTAAGTTTTTGTTTTGTCTTCCTTATGATGTTGTCTATTATGTTTGGATTGTATCCGTTTTCTTGTGCTATGTATTTGATTGTGTTCACTTCTTCATTGTAGTTGTTTGGCTCATGGGTATGTTGAGTAATCTGTGTACCATTGTCCTGAATGCAGCATGTTTGTGTTGTGTGGGGTGGTTAGATGTGTTGTGAATGTGTGTGGTGGTGGTGGTTGGTTTTCTGTATATTTTTTAGGTGTGTTTGTTGTCGATTTTTGTTATGGTGATGTCTAGGAAATTTATGGAGTTGTTGTTTTCAAGTTTTCAAGCTGTAAGCCGGACAAATCTTACACAATTAACACTAGTAAGTCCACTAGTTAATCAATTAATTATATTCAAGTGCTAAGGCCGTGTCTCAAAGCTACATTTTCAGCTGAAGTGAACTAGATTGTTGACTAAATAGCCGGATGTGACGTCAGAAGTTATGATCCTTTACATCATGCATAGCAATCAAGTTAGTAGCTAGTCAACGAAAATGCTTGCTCGATTGTTGACTTGTTCACTAAACAAACATGGATACCTCATCAGCAATTGGGGTTATGAAATCTGAAAATGCTTTGGAAGTAAAATAATGTAAATATAATTTAGAATAACACGTTAACTTTGAACACTGATATTGTTAGTACCTTCTGTAGAATGTTTTAATCATTACTGTATTATATTAAGCCCTTATCTTTTCCATATAACTCGTAATGAAACTGCATTAGGACACTGCCTTCTTAATTTAGTGCTTAATGTCATGGTTTTTAGAAAAATAATCTATGAAGAAGGCCATGTTTCAAGCATACATGTCCAAAGCTCCCTAGTGTGTAGTTCACAAGTCATCTAGTTGCTAGTCACTAGTGTGTAGTGTGGACTTGAGCTTTGAGACACGGCCTACAAGTAGTGTACGCAAGATTCAAAATGGATTTAAATTTAGATTTAAATTACCATTATTACCGATATATGTATTATTACTGTTATTTAAATTTTTCTCTACTCTGTAATTACATTGTTGAGTGGATGAAATAAATAAATAAACAAATAAATAAACAAACAAATAAATAAACAAATAAATAAATAAACATTTCTAAGTAGAGTATACTTAAAAGATTTTAGGCTGTGTCTCAAAGCTACATTTTCAGCTGAAGTGAACTAGATTGTTGACTAAATAGCCGGATGTGACATCAGAAGTTACGCTCCAAAGCTACGTAGTGAATAACAATCAAGTTCGTAGTAGCTAGTAAACGAAAATGCTTGCTTGATTGTTGACTTGTTACTGAACAAACATGGATACCTCATTAACAATTGGGGTTATGAAATCTGATGATGCTTTGAAAATAAAATGCGAGTTCAATGTAGAATAACACGTTAACTTGTAACATTGACATTGTTGGTATCTGCGTTACATTTTTTTAATATTGTAAAATTTCAGGCTCTTACCTTTTCCACATTTATTTCGATTGTTGATAGTCAAACGTAACTTTCATAGATATCTTTTGAACATCTTATACAATTCTATATCTTTCTACGTTTCTTTTCTAGTGTCTCAGGAAATTACCATTCAGTTCATAAACCTGAGAATTAAGTTTCTTGAACTGTTTACTGGAAAACTGTTTACAACAAAGAATTCGAATTTCCAAAAAATAACAGCTGATAACTCGTAATTAAACAGCATTAGGACACCGCCTTCTTAATTTAGTGCTATACAGTAATTTCATGGCTTCAAGAAAAATAGTCTACGAAGAAGGCCATGATTCCAGCATACATGTTCAAAGCTCACTAGTGTATAGTTTACAAGTCAGCTAGTTGCTAGTTATTAGCATGTAGTATAGACTTGAGCTTTGAGACATGGCCTTAGACTCCGATTACTCCTGATTTCCTGTAACAAGGAATTCCAGGAACGGGCTGTGTATATTGTGAAAGAAGCATGTTATTGATGGAACAAGGCTATGTTGTGTATGTTGTCATGTGAGTATTGAAATGTTGAGCACCTTCCTTTGTCCAAGAGAACTGTCTGTGGTCCCCACCCCAGCTCGGCCAGGTGGTAGGCCACGGCTGCCCCCATCACACCCCCACCACACACAACCACCCTTGCTTCCTTCGGCAGTGAGACAGGAGGGCTGTTCTCGTCCTGGATCTGCGACACAGATGCAGCAGTAGACTGAGATCTCGAACATCGTCTGCATAGCCCCTTTGCTACGAGGCTGTGCAGTATCCGTTGCCGATGCAGCATCACACTAACTGTGGACCACAAGAACATAGCATACAAATTCCAGGAAATCATTCCAAAAATGATCCTCCATACATTCTTAAGTTAGATGCCATGGAACTACTCTGCAGCACATATAAGGATCACCTTCAAATTTATACAGCTGGATCTCTAAATCCTAATATTGTGACATCAGGAGCAGGGTATTATACTCCAAAATATCAAGAAAGTTATTTCATACCATGTTCATCCTCCTCCAGTCTTGACACTGAATTGCTAGCTATTGATCCTGCTCTTCAGTGTGTTACTCAAATTTCTGAAAAATCTATTTGCATACTTACCGACTCCAAGGGGGCTATATTTAATATAATTAAGTATGTACCAAACCTATATGCACATAGAATTATTCCAACTCAAAAACAACTAAGTAAACTAAAAGAACTCCAAAAGGAAATAACATTTCAATGGATACCTAATCACTGTGGTATACCTGGAAACGAGAAAGTCGATAATATTGCAAAACAGGCAATATGCATCCAAGACCTCTTCAAGTGATATCTCTATCCAATGGTTTTTGCTTCAGTAAAGTCTCATTTTACAAACCTATGGATCAACAATTGGCTCTCTTCTGACAAAGGAAACCAAATGACCTGGAAATGTACAAAAACTTGCCCAGACATGTTCAAACATTTTTAACAAGAGCCAGAACAGGTCACATTGTCATTCAATTGTACCTACACCGATTTCACATTTCTGATAATCCTACTTGTCTGTGGTGTAATAATCATGATGAAGATCTGGAACACATTCTTCTATACTGTCCAACCATAAGCCACAAAAGAAGTAAATTAAAATCATCAATACCGGTTGTAGAAGACACAGCCCTGCAGTATATATTGACTACACCCCAACTCTGGCTACTAGCAACAGGCATCTATAATGAACACCGATCAAAATACCCCTCATTTCTCGTGAAAAACAACAACAGTGGACTATAGTGGACTTTATGTTGTCAACAAACAGCTGAATACATTAAGAAGATTGACTGAAGATTCACATCACAAAAGTGCAGAATAGCAGTTTCAGAAAATTAGTTACATTCCATTATTGTATGTATTTAGTATTAGTATTCATTTAACCTGGTATAAATAAGGCCATCAGCCCTTCTCTCCCCCTCTATCAGGGGATTATAACTACAATATTAAAACCACAATTACAACGGCACTTGCATTTTTATGTAATAAATTACGCAAAATTATATAAATCTACAGTAGAGCGTTCGGATTATTTATTTTATCAAGTTTAGTTCACATAAAATATTATTAAAATTAAATCATAATCTGACGGTTAAACAAGGCAAATTAAATATTTCCCAACTAGATACAGTACCGATAACCACGAAAGTACAAAATCAACATGCAGACGAGGTTTAGTGAGTTGAGTGAAATTGTCAATTATGTGTCGAAAAGGAAAAGGTGAAACGAGCGTTGAGGGACTTCCGCCGACTTCTGTTGCATTCAAATAATTATAAAATACAATAATTTGGTCCAGGGAGCATCCGTTTTTGGTGCAAAGATAATTCGTTTCGCGTGTTTCTTAATTGAAATTAACCTAAGTGGGTCGGTGTCTATTCCAAAATCGGCGGAAGTCCCTCAATGCTCGTTTAACCCGAATTTATTTAAGAAATAAAACGCTGTATTCGTATAATTGAAAATTTCTCACTCACCAAACATCCCTAACCTAACCTAAAATCATTTCGGGACATGATTAATTTATGCAGTGTCGCCAACACTTGGACAACGATTCCCTTCAGAAATAGCTTGAAAAGTCGGTAGAAGTCGCTAATTATTTTCAAATTAAATAATTCTGGTAATTTCGAGTATGAAATAGTATTAAGAAATTCACGCACTTCAGATCTAAGTTAATAGAAGAAGCATGCTTTTCCGAAATGTTCCAAATACATCCAAAGACGTTATATAGCATACGAATATATCAGTGGATTACGTTGGCAACAAGTCACGACCAACGAGTCTAACCAGAGCCATCTATAATCCTAAGTAACCAACGATAAAACGTGTGCAAGACATCATTTCAACGAGTATCGAAACGGAATCAAATTACTCAGGGAATACGCTAGTAAACCGTAGGGAACAGTTTACACCTTTCTCGTAATTGCACATTTGTGCGCAATTCTCATATTATTATGTAACCAACGAGCACAGAATACATAGAGTAGACACTAGCAACTTCCTCTAGTTCAGTGGTTCGGCGCCGAGTGGCGCTAGCTCTGTTGTCCGCCCCACTTTCAGGATCGCTATTCGAGCGAATGCAAAACGTTTTAAAAATAACCCATTACATAAGATTGCATTGTAGAGTACTTTGTCACAATATTTTACTTATTGAAAAAATGTAACATTACTACAGTAACAAATTGTGAGCTATAATACACCCCTGAATAGTAAATATATTAATTAAGCGAAAATTGGAACATTGTGGTGGCTTCAACCAGAAGTACGCAAAAAAGGAGTACAGCTTCGGAAAAATAAACATTTTTATGGCATTATAAAGTACGCATTGCTATGAAATTATCTTTATTCTCGACCATGCCGAAATGTAGTAATTATACACCTGGTAGTAGCCCTTTACTGCACCTCATTAAAGTACACCTATTCATTATAATTCAGTTGTTCAGCCAATGACAAATCACCTTTGTTATAAACCCGCCAGTATCGATTATTCTCGGATATGCAATCGAAAGACAATTAGCGAAAAGTCACGGAGGCTGGAAATCCAATACTGTCGCAGAAGGTTATGTTCTGTTACTATAATAATTAGCGTTAATTGTAAATAATATTCAAATAAATTCAATTTGTCATCTCGTTTTTCAATTCTAAATCAATTTCCAGGTTATATGCAGACTAATGTTCTCTAGGTTATATCAAGGTCAATGATATTCGTGCTTCAGAAAAAATCAATACTTTCGCGTCTGCGCACATCTCACAATTCAGGTCAGTTCCGTTCGTCACTTACATAACCATAACATGAAAACTTATGAATAATTTCAAGTTAGAAATATGGTCGAGCATAAGAAGTCGTATGAAACTTGCCTATAATGGTAATTAAGACGCTCGTATAAAAATTATGAAACGAGGGCAAGCGAGTTTCATAAACAAACATACTCGCGTCTTAATTACTACCATTATAGGCTCGTTGCATAATGTGCTATTATACACCGGAAAGAATGTAATATAATAAAGGAGACACTTTATTTTCACCAGTAGTTTTTATCTACTATTTACCCATTGGTTGCAATTGTAACTGGTTTATACGTAATTCAGGGGGAACAAGCAATATTACTGCAACTCAGACTTACAAATTAAGCTTCGATATTATATGTATGATGATGCAAGTTCAACGGTGTCAACGAGAAGTCGACAAAGGAACGAAATCGACCACGGGACGAAGTCGACGGCAACGACGAGATGGATGCGATGACCAGCGGAAGACGACGACGACCATACTAAGTCGACGACGATACAAAGCCTTCGACGGCGGCGGGAATATTTTCACAGTCCACTTCGGGTCAAGCGATGTTACACGATGCATGTGCTTGTTAAGGAGTTCCGGAACTTTGGAACTCTGTAGTGCAACCAACGAGTTAGAAAGAGAAAGATATAGAGTGGTCATTGCGCCGCCATGTTTGAAGAAAATTGAACGACGGTCCGCCATGAACTTATGCGCCCAAAACAAAGTGGGCGTGGCGATAAGTGACATTATAATCTTAGCATGCATAATCGTTTGCTGTCAAAATTTCGTTTGCATAAATCAGTTAAACTGAAGTGGAAAAACCTAGTATTTCGTCAAATACGTGCGAGGAACTTAATCTAAACTTATGTACGCTAAATTTAAAACACTTGAGCTATTCCTAGAAGGAATGCTTAAAAGAATAACCTCAGCAAAATTGTCATGTAGTATGACAAGAAGTCCTAGCAAATATACTGAAGAAAAATGTTATAATTCCTAGGTTCTTTTAAATGCGACCTGCAAGATTGCCTATAAAATGAACGAGTATGATTCGGATGATTTTATTAAATTGTTTTCCCAGTCTCTACACGTTGCAAAACTATTTACTATACCATAAGATATAGAATGAAAGTAGACCCTAACTGTAGTAAACAACCTTTACCTCCAAGCTTGTAACGTGGGTAAAACATGACAAAACACGCTTTCAGTTTTTTTGTTACAGTAAAGTATAATTATTATCGAAATGTGAACGTGAGGCCAACAGCCGGCTGGTCTGTCTGAGCCTTTCAAGGGCTGTGGCACCACAGATAATTATTAGTGTACAATTGAGCACCCACGTACAATAATGGGGTAAGTAGTTACGAAATATATTCATACTTACCCCATTATTGCACGTGGGTGCTCAATTATGTTCTTTCATGTCCTTCCAGTCAAAATACTAACAACAATACGACCTACCCCAGAGTTTTGGGTTATTTTGGATGCGAGTATCGAAATACAATTTGAATATTTGATTGCTATTACTGGGTTTGAAACGGAATTGTAGCGGTTTTATCCGTATTTAGTTTGACTTTATTACTAGTGAACCATTTATTTGATTAATCGTTTGTTTTCGAAATAGGCCTACTTTTTATAAGCTACAGCTCATCGTCTTCTTCTATAAGCAGTAAGGACAGAAGGAGCAGGAATAAAGGATGCCGGTGTCGAAATACAATTTTAATATTGTATTGCTATTTGTTTTTCATTGGGTCTGAAACGGAATTGTAGTGGTTTTATCCGTATTTAGTTTAAGTATATTACAAGTGAACCATTTATTTTGTTTATGCCGGGCGTTGTTACACATTTGTGCATGAAAAAAATACTGCTAATTAACAAAACTATGGACTTAACTTCATAAAATTTACATGAAATATGATATATCAGTTGTCTTCTTCCTTTTGACATTGCAGTTATATGCAGCACACACAACAGGCATGTTTTTTTCTTCGTTTTTTTTTTGTAGTTCTTACCTCCGTTATACACCCACAGTCTACTATATACAGTCGCGAAGCTTGAGGTGATTTTTTGCAAATCTCGTGATAAAGCGCTCCAAGCGGTTAGCAACTAGAAACAATAGACTGTCCACGGTCGACTTTGGACTGTGTCGTATTTCCATCGAGTGCTAGCTCGTTGCGTATTTCACATAGATGCTTGTGAAATGTTCGTTATTGGTTGTAATGAAAATGTTAATGGCTAAAATACAATAATTGGAATAATAATATTTTACTAGAGACGTAGAAAAATTAAGTTTGTTTTAATGAAATTTATTGATCACGTTTTATTTTCAATTCTGGTGGGATTATTATTGCTTAGGCCTACTTTTTTTCAGAATATGTTTTTAATTATAGCTGTTAATTTTGTTGTTATTTTTATTTGTTACTTTATTAGAGACGTAGAAAAAGTCTGCTACAATAAAATTTATTAATCACGTTTTATTTCCAATTCTGGTGTGATTATTATTGCTTAACCTCAACTACGTAAGCCTACACTACAAGTACCGGTACACGTACATAAATTAATCCATTAATTCATATTACCATTATTATTGTTTTAAAGGGAAATGCAAATTAATATTTATTGGTTTCATAGTTAATTATCGCTATAGCCTAATCTTGAATGAGTGAAGCGATTATTGTAAATTTCAGTTCGTTTTGCACAAACAAAAATAATATTAACTTATTTCTTGCAGGTATCTTCGAGTTTATGGTGGAATTTAATATACTTCATTAAAATAATAAATTAACTTTATGCATTTAATATTTCAATAATGGAAGGAAGGTGTTAATTTTTCCAAAAGAACACAACGAAAGTGTAAAATATTTTGTCTACTGCTAGAGAGAGATCTGCGATGATGAGGCGATAGTAGCGATCCTAGTGGTGGGCAACTATCCATGTTTGCATTTTTACTACATATTGAACTTCGCGACTGTATATAGTAGACTGTGATACAACATTGTAAGCAGACGAATTTTTACAAAGGTGGGCGCTTAGTTCAGATCTGCCGTGTTTCGCGGTGGCACCGCAAAGAGCGCTGTGCAGACAACATGGCCACTCTATAGTCTTGTCTTCCTAACTGGTTGAGTGCAACAATGATTCCATCCGGCCAGCTATTGCAGCATGCAGCGTTAAAAACGGGGAAACGAGAAGCGATGGGAACCATAACAGAGGTTGAGCCGATGGACGTTGAGCCAATGCCGTACCCCGTGCAGAGACGCAAACGGGAAAACGAGGAATATTGGGAACCAAAACCAAGGCAACCATCCCTGCTGGACAACCCCCTATATGCCCCGTGCAGCGCCGCAACCAGGGGAATCAAGAAAATTTGCGAACCAAAATGGGGGCAAACATGCCTCAGACCGGGAAGCCCCCGACGTGCCGCATCCAGCGCCTCTACCGGGGAAATCAGAAACCTTTCCAACCAAAGAGGGTAAATTTCCCTCCGACCGGGAAGTCCCTAACGTGCCCGTCCAGAGCCCCTAGCGCGGAAACAAGAAAATTTGGGAATCAAACGGGGACAACTACGACTTCGGTGGCAACCGGAAAATGAGAAACTTCATTCTTGCTTCGGGTGTCTAAAGGGGCCGCCTCAGCGATAAAGGAAGAAATAGAAACTTGATATATGATTCGGGGCTGTGCGGAGTTGCCCTAGAGCCGGAAAACGGGATAAAAGAAGGAAAGCAAACTTGAAATATGATTCGGGGCTGTGAGGGGTTGCCCCAAACAATATTCAGGGCTGTGCGTGGTTTGCCCCAGAGTCGGATAACTCTATTAAAGGAAAAAAAGAAACTTCGAACAATATTTGGGTCTGTTCGGGGGTTGCCCCAGAGAAGGAAATCGAGATAAAAAAGGAAACAGATACTTGAAATATGATTCGGGGCTGTGCAGGAGTTACACCAAATAATATTTGGGGCTGTTCGGGGGTTGCTCCAGTGACGGAAATCGAGATAAAAAAGAAACGGAAACTTGAATTATGTTTCGGGGCTGTGCGGGGGTTGCCCCAAACAATTTTTGGGGCTGTTCGGGGGTTGCCTAGAGCCGGAAAACGAGAAAAAAAGAAAAAGAAAGTGAAATATGATTGGGGGTTGTGCGGAGGTTGCCCCAGAGCCGGAAAACGAGAGAGAAAAAAAAAAGAAAATTAAACTGGAAATATGATTCGGGGCTGTGCGGGGGTTGCCCCAAACAATATTTGTGGCTTTTCGGGGGTTGCCCCAGAGACGGAAAACGATATCAAAAAAGAAACAGAAACTTGAATTATGATTCGGGGCTGTGCGGGAGATGCCCCAAACAATATTTGGGGGTGTACGGGGGTTGCCCCAGAGACGGAAAAAGAGATTAAAAAAAGAAACACAGACTTGAATTATATTTCGAGGCTGTGCGGTATTTGCCCTAAACAATATTTGGGCTGTTCGGGGGTTGCCCCAGAGACGGAAAATGTGATAAAAAAAGAAACAGAAACTTGAATTATGATTCGGGGCTGTGCGGGAGTTGCCTCAAACAATATTTGGGGCTGTTCGGGGGTTGCTTCAGAGACGGAAAACGAGATAAAAAAAGAAAAAGAATCTTGAAATTGATTCGGGGGCTGTGCGGGGTTCCCCAGAGACGAAAAACGCGATAAATGGAGAAAAAGAAACATGAAACAATATTCGGGTCTATGCGGGGTTTGCTCCCGAGCCGGAAAACGCGATAAAAGGAGAAAAAGAATCTTGAATCAAGATTCGGGGCTGTGCAGGTGTTGCTCCAGCGCCGGAAACGCGGCAACCGTGTTGCTTCTGTACTACGTCATGCACTACTCTACTACACTGTGCACTGCGGTATTTACGCCGTGGCTACTTCCGTCATTGGCTTCTAGCAGAATATGGTGCCCACAAGTGTCGAGGAAACACGTTGAAGTTCAAAGTGTCTAACAAGCCCGACTGTCCAAGAGACCCTAATTCACCCTATTAATTTTTATTTTAATGTGGTTATTGATTGATTTAAATATATTTATTTCCTTATTTATTTAAATTGATTGATTAATTTTAATTTAATCAAATCATGATTTATTTAAGTTTACTTTTTATTAACCTAAAGTTATTTATTTATTTACTTATTTCTTAATTTATTTAAATATATTCATTTAATTATTCTATTTTATTCATTGATTTTTATTTATTCATTTATTTAAGTTTATTACTTTAATTTAATTAATTTATTTGTTTACATCCATTTCTTATTGATTTATTTAATATTTTAAATTTATTGATTTACATAAATTTATACAATGATTTTTTTAAAATCCATTTATTTATTTCATTTATTATTTGTCTATATAAGAGTTAAACATCATAGAACTTGTCAAAAAAATAAACTAAGGACAATAATTAAAATATACAAAATTACAATAAATTAGCGCCAATGTAAATCCACACGTATTTCATATAACTTAAATTGTTGGGACAGAGGTTTGTTAAAATTCTTGTGAGTTATTAATTCATTATCTTTCAATTTATTATTTCATTGACTTTATTTACTTATTAATTTAATTTATAAATTCTTTTACTTTAATTCATTTAATGATTTATTTATGTAGTTGTTATGTCATTGAGTTAACGGAGTCTTTGTTTGTTAGTTAATTCGTTCGTTTATTTATTTATTACACTATATAACCCATACTTTTCTACCTATCCCATATTATTGTAACTATTCTATGATACAGTATTCTTTTCTGTTTATTCCATTCTCTTCATGTTGCTAAATATCGATCTGTAAGAGAAGAAGTGACGTCCCTTCATAAGTCATTTGACTTGTGCTGCCATCACATAACTGAATCCCGAATTACGAGCTTACGAAAATCGTGGCCGATGGATCGGCCGGTGACAATACGTGCGTAACATCAGCGGGCCGATCTTAACAGAGATTATGATGATAATGATGAAGATGTAGTCATTCCTACAGCAACTTCACACATTCACAGCCATGTTGTCATCAGTTATCATTGGAAGAGGTGAGATTATGACAGTCCAAAAGACACTACATTTCTAACTAAAACTTTTTTTGTGCGAATTCATTTGCTACATATAGAGGCAGCTACTAGTACAATATTATGAAAATTACCAACAAATGACGTAACAATAGGTATACAGTCTGTCGCCTGTCTTCTTCGGAACAAGGGTTGGGAAGTTTACGAAGAAGTCCCCTGCATTTCTGAAGACGACTCTCACAGAAGAGCGGATATAATAGCAATAAACAGGCAACAACAAAAGGCTATTATCATAGATCCAACTATGCGCATGGAGAGAGATCTGAACCAAGCTCATCAGGTTGATCATGAAAAGAGGACCGTTTATGAACCTTGTATTCCCTACCTTAGTGCCAAGTATAACATCCCTCTCTTCAATTGGTTAATAATAGGTTTACTTTCTGGTGCTCAGGGTTCTGTACCAAAATTTAAATATAATTTTTTAAAATAATTATCAATACCGTCCTTTGAAATTAAAAAATCATCACCGAAATTCTTAAAGATTCCCTGTAGATTACATAATTTCATTCAGAAAGTCTTATTTTAGGATATGCCATATGTAAATTTTAACTAAAATCTCTTATTAATTTTAAGGTTACCTTTTAAGATTTTATATTATAATTGATATTAACAAAGTCTAATTATTATTACAATTTATTTTACAATTATTTGGAAGTGTACGTCAGATTTACGTATCAATAGTATTAATAGAAACTTTTCTGTTAGTGCAGTTTATTTATTCTCTTAACTGTGTTTTATCTAACAAAGTAACACAGGATGAAAACTTACGTGGTGATCGACACTACTCTGCAGATCATAGCTGAAAGTTCAGATGATGATGCTGATGATGACGCTGAAGGCAATGTAGAGATTGAATATGAAACTTGTGACAATGACAAGGATCTAAGATTCAGTAGGAGAGATTGAGAATCACGTAGAAAGCAAGCGAATGGAGAAAGAAGGCAAAAATAAGAAAACAGGAAGAAAAGGAAAGGAAAAGAGAAGATGTAGAGGGGAGAGCGCAGAGGGCATGAGGGTAGAGGGCCAGAGGGCACGGGGGCTAGAGGGCACGGGGGCCAGAGGGCACGGGGGCACGGTGGCACGAGGGAACGGGGACACGAGGGCACGGTGGCACGAGGGAACGGAGGCACGAGGGCACGGGGCACGAAAGCACCGGAGGCACGAGGGCACGGGGGCACGAGGGCACGGGGGCACGAGGGCACGGGGCACAAGGGCACGGGGGCACGAGGGCACGGGGGCACGGGGCACGGGGGCATGAGGGCACGGGGGAGAGGGGAAAGGGGAGAGAGAGAGAAGAGAGGATATTTTAATAACTCTAACCTACAATCCTCAATGACCTGAAATAGCTATTGCTTCACTCCCACATGTGAAACCGACTGATCGTTCTGACATTGTTACTTGCGTTTTCGCATTGGAACTCAAGAACTGAAGATGTATAGGTTAAATAAAAAGTATTTAGCATGAGGAAAACCATTCAGAGGGGTAGGCCTATGTTTCATTATTATGGAAGGAAATAACTTCCAAAATGTCTAGTATTCTTCATTGGAAATAAATTCGAAAAAATTTAATTTGAACTTCTAATGAACTTAGTTAGCAGCATTTCCTGCGCAATCCACTAGTTTATATATAATTTGAAAGTCATTTTGGCAATTTTCAGAAAAATTACCTCATTAGTTTTTCGTTAGTTTTGAGAACTAACTGCATTTTAGAATAAAACAAAACACACACTACAATAAACAAT
This sequence comes from Periplaneta americana, assembly GCA_025594305.2. Classification (NCBI taxonomy): domain Eukaryota; kingdom Metazoa; phylum Arthropoda; class Insecta; order Blattodea; family Blattidae; genus Periplaneta; species Periplaneta americana. The sequence continues at coordinate 4,012,497 of JAJSOF020000035.1, forward strand.
AGGCTATTACACGAAGGCCATGACCTACAGGATTGCTGACATATTTAGAGTTCAAATGAAATTAGTTATTAAGAACTTCAAGACTCACTAAAAATAATTTACAGGTCTGATTCTGCGGTGTGTAATTTTCTGAGTACAGCTGTGTATTGGCTATTAAAATCTACAAAACTTGAGGTGGTTTTTTGATGACATTACTACCATTAGAAATGGAATATTGTGATAGTTAATACCATGATGTGACTATTTTTCATTAATTATACATACTAATGCCAATGATATGAAAGTGAAACGTTTTGGGGTTATATAAGTAGATGTAGAGAATAACTTAAATTAGATCTTCATTTATATAATTTACTGAATGGCGGCTATTTTATATATATATATATATATATATATAAAACTAAAAACTTGCGTGAGATAATAATATTCTTAAAATCAAATATTTTTATAGTTATTATTCAAGTGGGGTTGGGTCTTTTCATGTACTTAATGGCAGTGCGGTGTAGATATTTATATGCCTTACTCTCTTCAATATTGGCTGATAAAATAAGAGGCCTACAAGATTTTGTAGTCTCGATCATTTCAGCAAGATCTCTTAGCAGGATAAAATGATTTTTACATTTCAAGTTCTCCATGCAACAGCTATACCAATATGTGTCTATTGTGTAGCAAACCTGACTTTTTTAATATTTGACCTGAAATGCGCTTTACTCCCACATGATTCTCTTCAGTTACTTGTGTTTTGGAAACTCAAAAACGTTAAAGAAAAGAGCATAAAAACCATTCAGAGGGAGTATCTTTCATTGTTATGGAAGCAAATAACTTTCAAAATGTCTGGTATTCTTCATTGAAAATAAATCTGAAAAATGTTTATTTGAACGTCTAAAGAACTTAGTTTGCAGCATTTGCTGCACAAGCCACTAGTATGCTATCATTTATGAATTATGCACATCAACTAAAAATTGTCATTGTTGTCTATACTTCGAAATAGTTTCCCAACATTTCATTACCACCGAATGGTACTGTAGGAAGGAGTGAAAACTCGTTAAAATATGAGATAAATCAATAAGATATACTGAGACTCTGTTTGCCCGGTTAAGGGGCACTGGGACTGCGTTTTGAAATTTTTAAGTTTTTGATTAATTTCTTTCAAATTCGGCAGATTTGTTGTGTTTGTACGTTTAAATAACACTACCAAATTTCATCAAGTTTCATTCATTAGTTCCTTAGATATTAATTTTCATATATTTTAAAGATATTAAATAATGCGTAAATTCAAAACATCCCTGACGGTTTCAGAATTGCTTTCGCTTTTAAAAATCTTCTGTGAAGAATTTATATTTCATGATAAAGAAAACTTCGCATGGCTTTTTAAATTTGAGAATTGGTTTATGAGAGAAAAATTTTCTTACAAATCGTAATTTTTTCTTGACTATTACACTTTTACTACGTCATATTACTTTTGACCAATAAAACGGTACGAAAGGACGTATTTCAACCAATCATGGCTGCTTATCGCACAATTGTATCGCGTCCCTAGCATTTGTTTAATTTTATCGCGTCCCTAGCATTTAATTTTATCGCGTCCTAGCATTTAATTTTATCGCGTCCCTAGCATTTGTTTCTTTGTTTGCCAACATTTCAAACTGCGCTGGTCTGGACGGCAAAAAAAAAAAAAAAAAAACATAAAATTACAAACCACTCCATTCGATGCAAAGCAGTTTCAAATATGGCGCGCATTGGCATTCAAGAACAACAATTAATAGAGATCACTGGTCATACCAATGCATCTTCCCTGAAATCCCATCTACAGTATACTAGTCTAATAATAAATCTGTAGCCAAAATTTTTCTGGTAATTTTCGATTTCCCAAAAATAATTGGTGTTAACATGTATAATTAACCATCCTGAAACCGAAAATCGCTTTTTGAAATTTTTGTTTGTATGTCTGTCTGTCTGTCTGGATGTTTGTTACCTTTTCACGCGATAATGGCTGAACCGATTTATATGAAAATTTGAATATAAATTAAGTTCGCTGTAACTTAGATTTTAGGCTATATGGCATTCAAAATACTTTATTTAAAAGGAGGGTTGTAAGGTGGCCTGAATTAAATAAATGGAAATTCTCGCTTGTTATTGATTTTCATGAAACATGTTACATAACAAAAGTTTCTTTCAAAATAATTTCCGATAAGTTTTATTCCATACAAAGTTTGATAGGACAGATATTTAATGAGATAAATGAGTTTTAAAATTACAATAACAACGCCATCCAAGGCGCTGTACTGAAATAAAAACAAATGACTTCGTATATAAGGGGCCTTGGACAACAACAATCGAAAGCTATTAAACATAGCCTACAGAGAATGTTTCTGTGTTTGTATGAAGTAATGTCGGAAGTTAATTAATTGTTTAATTATTATTTCACCATTGGAGAGTGTAGTTTCTCTAGATGGACATAATTCTACAATATTATTACAGTAACTTCTGAAACATATAGCAAGTAATATAAAGTATACACATTAAAACTAAATGATATGTCAATCTTCATTAAACTATGGTTGCATGTAATAACAATTAAGAAACATGTTAAAGGAATTGTCATTGCACCAAATGATTGCTCTCTGACCCAAAATGATCCCATTTTAATTATTTAAATACAATTTAAATTAAGCAACATATTAAACGATTTATCCTTCTATCAAACACGAATGTTCCCTGGATAAAATGTCCTATTTTAATCATGTAATTACTTTATATTTATTTCTAACAGGTGCAGCGGAGCGCACGGGTACGGCTAGTTTACAAATAAATGAAGAGCACCATTCGGAAATCCTGAAAGAGTTGAGGAATACACCATGTACATCAAAGAGTTCAACTTCTTTTAAGCACACGTCTAATATAAAACACTAACACCAACCACTAAAATATTCAAATTTGAAAATTGTACTTTCAATAATTGTTTCTTTTAAAATTATTCTTGTTTATTTTTTATGCCATCATCGTTAATTAAAACTTCTCTTGTTTATTTAATCATCCCTAATTAAAACTTTTCTAACACTTGTTTATATTATTTAGGTTATGTTATAGCTTCTGCTATATGATATTATGAATAGTCACATTCAGAGATTGTTTAATACTAAGATTTATTGAAAATCATGTCAAGTGACGTTGATTACTGGGACCCTGATGATTGAAGTGGAATGCAAATGTTTTAATAAAAATGAAATTGAATCAACAAAGCCTTCTTGACTAGTAACCGTCTACAGAGTACAATGAAGATTCCATAGTTGGCACACCTGATAACAAGAAAACAGCATATCATTACAAACACACCACTGCCATCTAGCATGCATCTAGCGTAATATTTGTAATGTTGAGATGGTACAATAATACATTTGAAGACAGTTGTATTTTCGTAAGTCAATTAATATTTTATTGTATTGGAGTACTTCGTTACTTCTAATCTTTATATACTTTCTTCTAATCGTGTAATAGTCAATTAAATCCCATTCGAGTTTTGATTTTCTTAGATAAATCAAAATCTCTAGTGAGATTACTGTTGATAATTTTCTTTAATATATAGAAGTTAAAAATTCATTCATAAAGTTTTCAGTGAAGATCTGATTCTATGCACAGCTTTGTGTATTTGCAATATGCTGAATATTCGTGCAAAGTTTAATGTAAATCAGAGCAAATGGAAGCCGCTAGAAACTTTATTATTGACCAAAGACATATTTTTGAAAAAGAAACGCAATGTTTAGTGGGTGTGGCATTTTAAAAAATGATCGTCAGACCTTTAAAAGAGTCGACCTGGTTGGCGAGTTGGTATAGCGCTGGCCTTCTATGCCCTAGATTGCGGGTTCGATCCCGGGCCAGGTCGATGGCATTTAAGTGTGCTTAAATGCGACAGGCTTATGTCAGTAGATTTACTGGCATGTAAAAGAACTCCTGCGGGACAAAATTCCGGCACATCCGGCGACGCTGATATAACCTCTGCAGTTGTGAGCGTCGTTAAATAAAACATAACATTTTAACCCTTTAAAAGAAGTGGGTGGGGGCTAAATATAGGACAGAATGTTAAACAAATGTATAAGGCGATTATTTACATAAAAAATGAACAAAAATATTCAACTCCGCCTTCCAGGCGACCCAACCTCAGAAATGAGTTACAAATAAGCCATTGCCAGGAGAGAAGACCAGAAATGTGAAATGACAACCTGGTTGCATGGAATAAAATACAGAGTGATTTATATAGAACTGACATATTTCTTTCTTTAATTATTCCGTTGGAAATTCATTCAATGACCCAATTTTAGCACCAAATTAAGCAGAATGTTCTGGAGTTTCGATTCCTTGTCACTAGATGCGCAGATGTTTATGTTTTATTCCTATTGTTGGCAGCCTAAAGCCATATAGGGTTACGGTTGTTCATCAGCTACAGAAACCAGATAAGGATAAAAGATTGAATTATTGTCGTTGGTTTCAGACGTTCATTGTGCAAAGTCCTGCCATATTGTCCATCACATGATTCACAGATGAAGCATGGTTCCATTTATCCGGTTATGTGAACTCACAGAACTCACGCCATTGGGCCATCGAAAATCCACATGTCATCCATGAAGCACCTATGCACCCGGTTAAAATCGGAGTTTGGTGCGCAATATCCGCACAGAGAATAGTGGGGCCAATTTTTTTAACCAGACTGTGAACATTGCAGAGTACCGACTGATTTTAATGGAGTTTGTTGAGCAACTGGACGATGTAGAGCTGAGTCAAGGATATTTTCAGCAAGATGGCGCTACATGCCATACATCAAATGAATTCATGGAACTAATTGCAAGTTTCTTTGACGACCGAATAATTTCCAGGAACCTGTGGCCACCGAGATCTCCGGATTTGACAACGCCGGACTTCTTTCTATGGGGTTACTGAAAAGACAGGGTTTGCGCCACACCGTCCCCAGACATTGGACGATCTGAAGCACAACATCACACAGGAGATTCAAGCTATTGACAACAGAGTCCTCCAACGAGTGGCCAGTAACATGGAACGACGTGTTGAGTTGTGCCTTATGCAGGATGGAGGACATTTTCAACATTTGCTATAGAGGTAAATAATCTCCCAAAATTCCTCTACATTTTAGGTAGCTATAATAAGTTGTCGCTAGCACAATTCGTTTTGAAACAATTAATGAAAGAAATGTGTCAGTTCTATATAAATCACTCTGTATATCGGCTTGACGCGTAGCTAAGTAACACACGGTAACAGTGAATAGTGTGGCATATCGTTACAAAGGATAGAAGAAATGAAGACAACGGGGAACAAGGCTCATGTACGCTTTTGACCACACAGACCATCTGCCATTTCTTGGGGGCCAGAGAAAACACAATTAGTATTACACTTTTACACTTGGAACGTTTCAGATGAATGGGCCTTGATACTAGAGCAGGCCTGCAGAACTCGTAAGGAGGGGAAATATGACGTCAGCCTCACTCCACTTCTATTGGGAATGATCGACTTCCGCGTAGCGTTGTTTACCTTCTCTTGTCGTCAAAGGTCCATCAGTGGCGGCATGTAATTTTCAGAAAGGATTGTAATAAATTCATTGTTTTTATAATGCGTTATCTCGTTTCAAGGTTTACAATTATGCTAGATTTCCTGTCGGTAGTTTCTTTGAGATTTCTTTGCACCTAACCTGTTTTAGATTTTCGAAAACTTTCCTCCTATCATCACCTACGGAAACATAAATTTATAGCATTAAAGTAATGAACCTTGAAAGTCACTATTAATTTCAATTCAAAATGAACACAACGAGTGACGTCCTTAATTTAACAGTATATAAATAAATAATCAATATACAGTTCGTAATAATGAACTTACCCGAAAGTTTGTGCATTCCATAATTCTTTATATGGAATTTGTTGAAATGGGGTTTAATATTGAAATGACGAGTGGAAATAAATTGGATGGGACACAGTAAACAAGCAATTCTTTCGTCTTCAACAACAAAATAATCATATTCCCATTTCCTTTGGAAGTAGTATTCCTTCACGGGTTTAGATTTTGCCATGTTCCAGTTCTCTTTAAACTGAAGTAGGCGTATTATTTGTTTGTTTGTTTATTTACTTATTTTTTTATTTACTTACTCATTTAGGCCTACTTATTTACTTACTTATGTACTTTTTTACTTATTTATTTATTTACTTATTTATTTACTTTCTTACTTATTTACTTAAGTATGTATTTATTTATTATTTATTTATTTGGCTGTAGTGCGTTACAATGTTGAATGCCAGCATTGGCATCCGGTCATATAGCTATCACTCACTTATCAACGTACAATTTATTTATCGTCCTATTACTAGTAAAACCAGTTAAGACCAGTAATACAAGTTTTGTAAAAACAGGAATTAAAACTTTATTAATGCACGAAAAATCATAATAAATTCTTCAAATAAAGTAATTGGTTTGTTGCCTGCAAGCAACATTTCGACTTATTTCATTTTAGTAAAATACAGAGCATGGAAAGACATGTCAGGGACTGTACTTAACTTATTTTACACAAAAAGAGGATTTAATAGGCTTTACTAGTAATAGGACGATATACACGTAGGGAGACCTTTTTACATTATATGCATACATACATTTTAAAATTTATTTTACATGTCTTTTAATTTATTTATTTCCCTCATTCATTTTTATCTTACTTTCTAATGGTATGTTCCTAAAAATTTTATTATCTGTTTATTTGTAATTCTTGATAGCGTATTGTATACCTGCCGCCGCGAGAATGAATGTTGATGCAGCCGAGCGTAAGTATAACGCTATGACCGCACTGGTAGAAAAGGTGGGTGGGGTAAGAAAGGGGAGTAAAGCAGTCGCTCTCAAGAGCTACAGTTCTGCAAGCCTGTACTAGAGCAAAAACTGAAAAACAAAAATGTCACTTGGAACGATATTATCTACGGTTCATACATGTGTGCATATGCTTACGAATTGAACATTTAGGATTGGAAATGGCGGTGGTGAAGTCAGCAGAGACCATAAAACTTCGGAGTTCATTTATTTTATGGAATTGATGAAATATCGGTTGACTACGTAGCGGCCAATAAGCATGCAGCGCTCGCAAACAAAAATGCAATGGCAACGCTGCTTCTCATGCGTCGCACATAATAGCGGAATGCATAATTCAAATAACAAACACATAGCGCATTGTAACGCCGCGCCGGCGAGTTAATGAAACAAATTATCTATCCATAATGCCGGAGACTTTTCATTAACCATGTTGTGCATGTTGAATGCATCTCTATTGTTAAAATATTTGAATGTGCACATCTGCAGTACGTGACTCGAATGCTTCATCAACTGGCCCTCTTTATAAAATAATAATGTTAACAATTTATAGTTATGTGATGGGTGTGAAAAAGTAAAATTCCCGTTTTTCCTGTCTAGTTCGAAATCCACAAAAAGTTGAAACATATTTAAAAAAAAAGTTCTCGCATGTCAACTTTTCCCACAACAACGTTGGCAGTTCTGTCGTTGCTTAGCAACCCAGCGGGAAGGCAATTGAGGGCTTTGGCTCTCTGCGTTGGGTTCATATCTTTATTTAGAATGACAGTACAAGCACCGCCTTGTAAATTTGTCGTTCTGCAAAGAGTGACTGGAGAAAGTTTACGAAGTTGTGTTTGTAGTCCTGGTGTTGGCTACGTTTCACGTTGTTTTGGTTATGGTGGGTGGAACGTCGGTTCTGCCTAATGTATCCAACAGGGAAGTAAATTTGCTAATATCTGCAATGGATGGAATGTATTAATTGTGAAAATATCCTGAATGTCAACTACGTATGCTAAATCTATACTAACAATAAATCTGTAACCAAAATTTTTCTGGTAATTTTCGATGTTTGGATGTTTGTTACCTTTTCACGCAATAATGGCTGAATGGATTTCGATGAAAATTGGCATATAAATTAAGTTCGTTGTAACTTAGATTTTAGGCTATATGATACTCGAAATACTTTATTTAAAAGGGGGCTTATAAGGAGGTCTGAATTAAATAAATCGAAATATCTCGCTTATTATTGCTTTTTGTGAAAAATGTTACATAGCAAAAGTTTCTTTAAAAATGATTTCCGATAAGTTTTATTCTATACAACATTTTGATAGGACTTATATTTAAGGATATACAAGACTTTTAAAATAACAATACAATACATTTTCACCGCCGCCTCAGATTATAGCGTTGTTGTTCCTGCAGTAACTCCTATGTGCAAAATATAAAATTGTTGAGTAGGAAGAAAAAACACATTTATTCATTCCATAGCAATGGTACCTACATAGGAGACAGTGAATCCTTACATTTTCGAAAGAAAGAAATATAATTACATATCACTATATATGCTGTATCGCTATTTAAGTTATTTGAAGGATTCAGAACCATAGTGGGCGAAGCACCATTTACTGAAGACGTAGAAAACAAGGGTTAAAATTAAGTTATTACCATAATTCAATGGAAACATATAGCAAGGAATATAAAGTAATGGTGGTCTGGTTCAGGTTTTTTCCGGGGTTTTCCGTCAACCCAATACGAGCAAATGCTGGGTAACTTTCGGTGCTGGACCCCGGACTCATTTCATCGGCATTATCACCTTCATTTCATTCAAACGCTAACTAACCTAAGGTGTTGATAAAGCGTCGTAAAATAAGCCAATAAAAATAATGTTGGTGATAATGGTGTAATAAAGGTAATGATGGTGATAATGATGATCATAATAATGGTGGTGATAGTGATGGTGATGATAATGATAATACTGCAGTAATTGTGGTGATAATGATGGCGGTTATTATAATGAAGCTAACAGTGATGAGCATGGTGGTGATAATGATGATGTGATCTAGTGACAATGATAGTGATTATTATGTTAGTATTACTCGACCAAGACGAGTGGAGTCGCGGGCATAATGTGAACTATCGCGATGCGGTATTACGAACGCAGGAACAGTAGCGTCACGGCTCCGGGCTGCAGGACTCCACTGGCCTTGGTCGAGTAATAATTATGATAATGGTAGTAGTCATGATTTTACTGATCTTATTGATCGTAGAGATTGTCATTGTAACCTATTGTTAGTGACGATGGTTCTCATGGAAATATTTATAAATAAACTCTTATTGTCGCTCATAGTAATAATGATGTGGTAATGATGTTAGTGATTGTAATGATCATAGTGAGATGAAAATGCTGATAATTTGATCATATTGATGACGATAATGGTGAAATGAACCTGCTGATAGATAATCATAATAATGGTGAATATGATAATTATCTGTAGTAATGTCACGAGAGGTTTGAGATTTATCTGGGAAATCTCAGACCTCGAGTGACATTTATTAGGACTATTTCGTGAATAAAATAAAAATGTGAATAATATATCCCTAAAATTCGATCACAAAATGTTAATAATTGTATATTAACTAATACTTAACCTATTCAGACATCGCGAAGTTGAAATACTCGTAGATGAATATCGATTATTGCAATAAAGAAATTCGATGTTATTATTCAGTAATGCCAATTGCGAAAAGCGAAATACAGGTTTAAAAATGTTAATTACATGTACTGCACTTTTCTCTTATTATTATAACATAAATACATTTTCATTATCTGCTGAAATCATAATTTAATTTAACAGTAACAGTGAGGACAGCTATATACCAATGCTTATGTATTCACAGCGAGACATGTTACTACACAGTGAAGCCATCTCTATATAGATAGGCCTAATTAAAACACGAATTTTATTACGCCATACGAAAGGCAGTTTGATCAAAGACCTTATTATTACTATGCAAGGTCTTTGGGTTTGATATTCGATGATGTTACATAAATTTGAACATCTGACTTTCTATTAATTGTTTAATTTTATTCACAAAATACAAATTTTATAGGTTACAATTAAAGGTTAAGTTACCTGTGGGAGCAGGAGCGATGTCAGCTGTCTTATTTCGACCGTTTACAATCAGTGCTACACGAAAGAATTTTTTATAGCTCGACAAACGCATTTTCGCTGTAATGTGTAACAGAACTAAAGCTGCATCTACACAGTTCAATATTCCAGTCGCGTATGCGTGCAATCTGGGAAGAATATTGAAAGAATCAAGTTTAAAAGGTACGTTCAATTAAGATGCATGAAGATTTTGTGTTTACATGGTGCGCCGTTTTGAACGTCGTCTTCACTGCGTAAATATATTAATTAATATTAAATATCAATCTTGCATTCATTGCTTTAAAGTTGAAAGAAAAGTTTAACCGTGTAGTTGCATCTTAATGTATTCATGATCATCGATTTACGGGAAAACAGTTGGCGACAACTACTAAACAAAGGAACGACCATGCGATAAATTGAAAGCGATAAATCTAGCTGCAAAAATTATCGCAAAGTGTGACTGTGATTGGTTGGAATTCAAAATTTCATTACACTTCATTGGTCGAAAATGAAATGACGTCATATAAACGAAATAGTCAACAGTAATCTCACTAGAGGTTTTGATTTATTTGGAGAAAATCAAAACTCGAGTGGGATTTAATTGACTATTACACGATTAGAAGAAATTATATAAAGATTAGAAGTAACGAAGTACTCCAATACAATAAAATATTAATTGACTTACGAAAATACAACTGTCTTCAAATGTATTATTGTACCATCTCAACATTACAAATTTTATGCTAGATGGCAGTAGTGAGTTATGATTACTAGCAATGCCTTCTCGTCGAGAAGTTCTCGATCTATATCACGATGGCAGTGTTACTAGTCAAGAAGGCTTTGTTGATTCAGTTTCATTTTTATTAAAATAGTTGCATTCCACTTCAATTATCCAAATCCCAGTAATCAACGTCACTTGGCAGATGATTTTCAATAAATCTTAATATTAAACAACCTCTTATACGTGACTATCCATAATATCATATAGCAGAAGCTATAACATAACCTAAATAATATACACAAGTGTTAGAAAAGTTTTAATTAACGACGATGACATAAAAAATAAACATGAATAATTTTAAAAGGAATAATTATTGAATGTACATTTTCAAATTTGAATGTGGTTGGTGGTTCAATTGATGTTATATTGGACGTGTGCGTAATAGAAGTGGAACTCGTTGATTTAGGCCTACATGGTGTATTCAACTTATTCAGAATTTCCGAATGGTGCTCTTCATTTATTTGTAAATAGGATTTCAGAAGATGCATAGGTATGATCAGTGATTTTTATTAATTCTTGTTCTTGAATGCCAATGCGAGTCATATTTGAAACTGCTGTGCATCGACTGGATTGGTTTGTAATTTTCTATTTTTTTTGACGTCCAGACCAGCGCAGTTTCAAATGTTGGCAAACAAAGAAACAAATACTAGGGACCCAATAAAATTAAACAAATGCTAGGGACGCGATAAAATTAAACAAATGCTAGGGACGCGATAAAATTAAACAAATGCTAGGGACGCGACACAATTGTGCGATAAGCAGCTATGATTGGTTGAAATACGTACTTTCGTACCGTTTTATTGGTCAAAAGTAGTGTGACGAAGTAAAAGTGTAATAGTCATATAATTCAGTGACTTTTACCATAGTAAAGAAAATTAGTAAGGCGGTGGGTAATATCAGGGGAGACAGGAGCAGGGTTACCTCGTGTAGAAGAATCTCCGGTGTGGAAAGTAGTTCAGCTATGCTCTCTGATTAGTTCCGTTGTTACAGTTCACAATTAGCGCAGGTAATTCAGCTGCGACATGCGCCACTGTTGCACTGGAGACCAGCAAAGAAGCCGACAGGGATTTGCATAGACGAGAGCTGGTGCAAGTTTTGAGGCAGGAGCAAGGCGCTGCTGCTTTGAGACCCCAATTAGGCGGCACATTTTGATTGGGCGAGGCAGCCGTGCGCCCCGCAACACGGGGGTGCTCTGCATGAGAATGAACCGCCCTTGCAGCATGCAGAAAACAACCCCCAACCGTCATACGTGATAACGGGCAATTCAAAACAAGTCCACATAAAAGTATACAGGTGAGGAGGTGTGGACTTAGCTTACTTGTTTTTATTTGATTTTACGGCCAGCCACAACTCTGAAACTTTTCATCGAAGAGAATGTAATATAATATCTGCCTGATAATAAGATATTAATCTCCTCAAAAGCAGACGTTCTCTCCGAATAAATCGATTCCCCTGCCACTTTCATTCTATTACTCCTCTAATATTTATATCAACGACATATCAGAATCTCTAAAGTACTGCCGACACCATCTCTATGCAGACGACCTTCAAATATACATAAAATTCCACACTAACAAAATAAATGATGCAATAACTAAAATTAATGACGATCTGGACTCAATCTGGACATGGACACGGAAATTCCGACTTAAACTAAATCCAGAAAATCACAGTCAATCATTGTGGGCCATTCACGTTTGTTAGAACTATTACCATACCAAATTTGTCCCCGATTAAAATATATGGCACCGAAATTCCGTTCAGTGAATCAGTAAAGAATCTAGGTATTTAAAAGTTTAAATTGGAACATTCAAGTTGCAGAAACCTGCAAAAAAGTATTCTCATTAATCCACTCGTTTAGGCGATTGAAGAATTTTCTACCCTGTTCCATGAAAAAAAAAAATGGTAGTGCAAATACTCGTGATGTCCCACTTCGATTACTGTGATATTCTGCTTACTGACCTAAGCGTTACTTCGGCGCAGAGACTACAACGTGTTCATAATATGTGCGTCCGTTTCGTCTGCAATATTCGCCGGGCTGATCACGTAACACCATCCCTCGAAATGTTGTCCTGGCTCCGTCTAGAAGATCGTAGGAAAATCCACTGTCTTTCCCTTCTCTTTCACATATTGCATTTCTCCACTCCTGTCTATCTTGCGTCTCGTTTTCAAAATTTATCCACCCATCATAACCTAGACACACGATCACAACACTCCTCAATATTATCCATTCCCTCCCGCCGAACATCCTCATATTCATCTTCTTTCACTGTGGCTGTTCCTCGGCTTTGGAATTCCCTACCGAGTAATGTCAGGGACTGTCAGACATCAAACCAATATCATCAAATATTTTTCTAACAATTCTTGTTAACAATAATAGCTGTTTCAGGTTTCTCAATGTCAATGGTTATATATATCACAGATAAATATCCAAATTATCTCATTATTATTATTATTATTATTATTATTATTATTATTATTATTATTATTATTATCACTATTTCTTGCCAATGTTTATTATTGTCACACTAACATTACTTATCCAACTTTCATTATTTACTTTCATGTTGTTTTATGGTCTAGATATTAATGTAATAACTATGTAAGCAATTGTATTCAATCAGAATTAGTCTGGCTGGGCGGAAGAGAAGGCCTACTGGCCTTTGCTCTGCCAGATTAAATAAATAAATTATTATTATTAATACCTTTGTCATTTCATTAAGTCTGAATTCTCTGTTGTGAGTCTTGTCATTCGCTATTGATGATGTAATGAATTTCCTAAGGCTCGATAAATACTTAATATAATCGCCCGCCATTTTGGCTCTTTCGTTGGCGTTCGCAGAAAGCACACGAGGACGTTATTTGCCGCTCAATTATTTGCTGAATTACAGTGCGTTTGATTTATTATCATAGGAGCTACGACATGATAATGTTTAATGGTGTGGCAAATAGATTCCTCATCTAGTAGCTCGGCAACGAAAGAACAAAAATGGCGAACGATACTACCTACGTAGAATTTATAGAGCCTTCACTTCCTAACACGTAAGCAAAGGGGAGAAGTCACACCGGAAATAACAGGGACACGACTTTAATTATGATATCGAGTTAAGAAATGGTGTGAAGCCCTACTTGTCATTCTTAGCTCGCCAAATACTACAACATATGTTCTTAGAATGATATATTTTGTTCCTAATATGATACTCGGCTGTTTCTAATGCAATATTGAGCGATTCTTAGCATAATGCGCAGACGATCCTAGTAAAATACGCAGCTCTTCATCGTATAGGCCAGTGATGTCAAAGCAAGCGCATTTTTCTGACCTTGACGTCGTGCGCGGGCAGCAAGCGCTAAGTATGGAAAGAGGAAGGATTGTGTATATGAATAAGCAACCTGTTGGATTAAGAAAACAGTGGTGCTCAAACTTCAAACGGAACGTGAAATTTTATGTCGTTATTTTTATATGGCTTCTTTCTGTTTAATATTATCTATATTGTCTGTAAAACAAAAGTACTAACACTGATTTCTTAACATTGCACTTGTGTTTTAAATCTTAATAACATAATAGAGAGTTAAGAAGGAATATTCACTTAAATTCCATAGCAGCATAATATTATACTGTATTAAGTGGATGAAACACGTCATTCATAAAGAAAGTGATATTCCAAAGAAAGAGATTGAGTATGACATGATAAGTTGGAATTTATATTGATGATAAGTTGGAATTTATATTGATGGTATCTGTTTTTAGCCTCACAAAAAAAGTAATCAATAAACTAATCATTTAAGATAATATCAATCTTAAGACATATCAACTTGCAAATGTTTATTTGCTATGTAATAACAATATGAACGTTTTCGCCGTTTAGAGCATCTTCAGATATAACAAAAAACATATAATCTGGACCTATAACAGTAAATTATGCAAATGACAAAGAATAGAAAACAATATATGTAATACATAAGATTCATGAGCTATATGTAAATATGGCATAATGCAGGATGAATATAGAGATAATCTTTGGATTTTAAAAATAGACTAGACAAATATTTTATACATATAGCTCATGTTACAATTAAATATACAATGGTTAAAATTTGTCAATGATGTTAAAATTTAAAATTTATAATGATGATAATAAAATATTTTAGAGTAATCATAGCTGAGAATTGTCGTGAGTTACAAGATAGTTTGCGTAGCTGATGTTCGTGTATTTTGTAATTGTTTCATTTAGAGAATCGTTGGCTTTTGAAATGGATGTTGTTTGACGATTGGTGACTACTCTAATTTGACATCCTATTACGTGTCATCACGTTTATTGAAGTATATAAAATGAAGATGTTATTTGTATGTGCTGGTGTTGGTGTGTTGGTGGTTTTAAGAGAACTATTTATTATAAACTTATTATATACTTATTTAATAATTTACCAGGCATATTGATATATAAAATGAATTGTAAATTCCTATCATCAGAATATTAAATTATTTTCTCGAAATCTGCTGAAGCTATAGAGCTGACATTTTTACAACACATGGGCACGTATCTTTTGCTTATGATGTAACAGTAGTTGCTTTGTTAATTCATTTCCTTACAAACAATTTCCATGCGAATATTTTCAAAATTTTCAATACACTATCTTCAGTAAGACTTATTTACGGTATATTAGATTTACGAAAACATTCTGTAAGGCTACTAAATAACTTGGCCTATACCTGAAAATTTCACTTTTCTATACAAAAAGTTGAGAAATTATTTCTTTTGAATAAAACAATCAAACTTGTGAAAAATGAGCATTAAAATTAAAACTTACATTCTTATAATGCACTTATACTTCCAGACAAATCTAAAAATTACCATGGATACAGTTTTAATAAGTTCTCTTCCCTTTATCCATTGAATCAGTGCTGGCCATCCCTGAATATAGCTCGACCAAGCGGCATATACCACCTCTTTCGTCTGTCTCTTTCCTTTCCGCTGTAAAGCGCTCAGGCTCTCCTGGGCTCTAAAGCGCGCGCTTCCTCCTGTGGGCATCAATTGACATGCCTGGTCTAATATATACAGTCACGAAGTTTGAGTTCTGAGGGTGCTAGGAACAATAGAATGTGCCGGTACTATTTCGCATTGACTGTAATGAGGCGATATTAGCGATCCTGGTGGTTAGCAACTATCTATGGATGCATATTTACTACGTATTGAGCTTCGTGACTGTATATACTAGACTGTGATAAAACTATACTGAAATGGACCCATTATAGTGAAGTTGTTCCTGAACACGGCCCGGAGCAGGCAACCCCACTCGTCTCTAAACCAACACCCTCGGTTCGACGCCAGGCGGCGACAGGGAAATGCTGCGCATTGATAGAATGGAGATCGGACGAAGTGATTTTCAAGCCTACCGTAGAGAAACGAGAGAACCTCGAAAAAATCACAACAGCGACCTTGTCAGTAATAAGCATCACTATAGTCGCGACGCTATTATTTTCGGCGTGACTCCTCCTCTTTGCTTACGTCTTAGGAAGTGAAGGCTCTATAAAGTCTAGGTAGGTAGTATCGTTCGCCATTTTTGTTCTTTCGTTGCCGAGCTACCATACGAGGAATTTATTTGCCACACCGTTAAACATTATCATGTCGTAGCTCCTATGATGATAAATCAAACGCACTGCAATTGAGCGGCAAATAACGTCCTCGTGTGCTTTCTGCGAACGCCAACGAAAGAGCCAAAGTGGCGGGCGATTATATTAAGTATTTATCGAGCCTTAAGAAATGAATAACGTCTTCATAAGCGAATCACAAGACGCACACGTTTAAATGTAGCCGATCTGCAACGTGATTGGCTGCCGGAAATTAGAGCGACGGGACTATAAAGATGAAAAATCCTGCGGTTGAGACTCGAACCCCTGACAGTCCAGGTGACAAGCGAGACGTTTGCACTACTCAGCGAGAGCAGGGACAACTTGTTGTTAGCGTGAGGACAAGAGTGGAATAAGGATACAACCTGTCTTCATCCCTTGCTGTAGCATTGAAGTAAATACCAGAGGGAAGTGTGAAAAACTGACATCTCATCTCTTGCGCGTGCCTGTACCAGCATCATTAAAACAAATGACAAACGCTGGTGCGACACGTGACCAGGGCTTGGCAAACGGACTGCAGGGAAGATATTTAACGCTGCTTCTGTTTTGTTAGTAGGGTTTTACATTTTGAGTCCGCCTCGCCGGTTAGGCTACACAAAAAAATCATAGATGTCTCTAGCATCTATATTTTGATTCTTTCAATAGAGCAGAGATGGGAATCGTGCCTCACTTGAGGATTTGTGCCTCACTGACCTTCACAGAGCTTATCGCTCTGAG
Source organism: Periplaneta americana (assembly GCA_025594305.2). Classification (NCBI taxonomy): domain Eukaryota; kingdom Metazoa; phylum Arthropoda; class Insecta; order Blattodea; family Blattidae; genus Periplaneta; species Periplaneta americana. The sequence goes on from JAJSOF020000035.1 coordinate 4,029,604, forward strand.
TGACATCATCTTCACAGTCCCCGTTCCTCCCTCACGCATCTCCTAGGCGTGGGCAGGTTCTATATCAGTTTCATAAGCAATATCAGCAGTGGCGTAGCATGAAATTTTGAGTAGGGGAAGCTAACTCAATTTGTCTTTCATGTACATATGAGAAAACGTATTGCAAAAATATAGTCTTAAAATCAATAGTAGTCAATTTCAAGTCAGCAGTCGAAGATTGGTTGGAACATCGTAAGTAACACCAATAAGGCATGACCTCAAATGTTACGTAGTAAAATATGATTTCACGGTTTACACATATCTCTAACAAATAGACACGTATACGTATACCATTAGCTCACTCCCTGTCATACTTAGAGAAATCACAATATTAGTATCATTACGTAAGTATGCGTCTGTCTTTTGGTTGTGTCCTTCATTGACAGCAAGGGAGTCGGTCATTTGTTTTTTAAATCACACTTTTGTTCGTAAGTCTGTCTTGATAATACAATTGTCCTAAAAAATTCAAGTAAATTAGTGTCAGGAACTGTTATTTCACTCATTATTTATTATATCAGCCACAATGCACACTAACACTTCAACTGAACACAACTGACGAAAAGGGATAACTCGGAAACTACTTATTTTAAATGTTAAAGCTAGCTTCTTGCTAGCCTTGCGACTAGGGTAGCTTAGGAAGGGATGGAAAATCTGCGGGGTGGATTACACAGAAGAAACCAGTCTGCTTGGAAGCTGGTGTGTGCAGGCTTCTTGTTTACTGCTGCATCACAAATCATCCTGAGCTGCCGCATCACAATATTTAAGGCGTAAATATAAATTCTATTAAAATTAATAAATAATTTTCTTCATAAACTGCAGGTTTATTATGAAATTATTATTAACTGGGGAAGCTAAGCTTTTTAGCTTACATTGACGCTACGCCACTGAATATCAGTGGTGGCATAATGGCATTATCAAAGCAGTGTGCACGCGTTAGAAAACGATTATTTCATGAGAAATGGGAGGAAGACTTTTTTTGCTGTTTAGAAGGAGAGAACATGCGATGTTTGTTATGCTCGAAAATCCTATTAGGCATTAATAAATTTAATATACAACGACATTACTCCTTATGTCATAAAGAACATGCTGAATTAGAAGGTAAGACAAATTAAATGTTACTTTCGTATTATTCCGAAGAAAATTTATGATCTTAATATTTGCATAGTATACTAAATACGACATTATACCTTAAACACGCTGCATTAAAAGGTACGAGGAATTAAATGTTGTTTGTACGTATTATTTCCAAAAGAAATTTATAAAAAAATATATCAAATGTGTGTAGAAAACGAAATATGATTTTCTGAAATTATTTTAGGTCGAGAACGTGCAAATCTGTTAAGTAACTTTGAGAAACGCCAGAATATTCAAGAAAATAAACGTAGACAACGTGATGGAATATTATTGGCTAGTTACGCAATTTCTCGCCTGTGATTTAAATCAATTCAATGATAGAGAAATAGTAAAAAGGTTTATGATTAAAGCTGCCGAATTAATTTGCCAACCTGAATAAAAGTTTTCGAGTCTCTCACGTTAACCAAGCGCTTTCCTAATAATTCGCCACTGACCGCCTTAGCGATTACGATAAGGTGACGCAGGTCACAGCAGTTTATATTTCCCATCCTACTCTGCAGTCTCCTCTCCTAGTAAACAAACTATTTCAAATCGAGTGCCTCACGTAACCGAAAATTGTGCCCATGTAAGCATTAGAGGAAAAACAGTTGCTCGCACACTCATGTTGATCAAACGTGTAACATACAGTATGTGCAGCAAGTCTATGCATCTTGGGAATATAATAATTTTTATATGAGATTTTCTGTCCCTCAGATTGAAATTTCCGTCTGTGATACTTTTTGAGAAAAGGTACATTAAAACCAACGTTTTGACTTACTGAGGTAATTTTAAATAAAACTCATTAAGATAGCTAAAAAATTGATCCAATTAGAATTAAATTAATGTTGCATATACAAGATACATAGATAGAATTTGGAAAATTTGCATTATGGTTGAGGAAAAGGAATTGCCTAGGCCACGGTTAAAGAGAAACAGCCTACTGAAGGATGCACTGGAAGGAATGGTGAACGGGAGAAGAGTTCGAGGCAGAAGAAGATATCAGATGATAGACGATATTAAGATATATGGATCATATGCGGAGATAAAGTGGAAGGCAGAAAATAGGAAAGACTGGAGAAAGCTGGGTTTGCAGTGAAAGACCTGGCCTTGGGCAGAACACTATGAATGAATGAATGAATGAATTGGTTGAGTAGTTTCCAAGATAAAAATTTAAGAAACATAGGGACTGAGTTTTCAAATTTTTACAAATTTAATCCAGTTTATTTCATTTTTTTAACCGTCTGTTGGATCCGTTAAGAATAAGGGGTGTGCAAAGCTTGAGGTCAATCGGTCTGATAATTTCAAAGTTACTTACTTACTGGCTTTTAAGGAACCCGAAAGTTCATTTCTGCCCTCACATAAGCCCGCCATCGGTCCCTATCCTAAGCAGGATTAATCCAGTCTCTACCACCTTCCTCAAATCCATTTTTATATTATCCTCCCATCTACGTCTCGGCTTCCGCAAAGGTTTTCTTTGCCCTCTGGTCTCCCAACTATCACTCTATACCCATTTCTGGATTCGCACATGCCCTGCCCATCTCAAACGTCTGGATTTAATGTCCTAATTATGTCAGGTGAAGAATACAATGTGTGCAGCTCTGCGTTGTATAACTTTCTCCATTTTCCCGTAAGTTCATCCATCTTAATCCCAAATATTTTCCTAAGCACTCTATTCTCAAACACTCTTAACCTATGTTCCTCTTTCAAAGTGAGAGTCCAAGTTTCACAACCATACAGGACAACAGGTAATATACCTAGTTTGAAAGTTATTTTATTTTAATAACGCAAATTAATTATATAATCAAAATGTTCTATACCCGTTACATTTAATTATAGCAAGTTCATATTCTTCCATATGGACACTGATTCACTGCCAATATTTTAACATTGAGAAATTCGTGATATTTAGGTTAGTTTAGGCATAATACATTTTTAAATATCAGACATTTATTTAATCATATTTTTTATTCACATAATATTTTTTTTTGTTTTCTAATTTTCAAGATACTTAACGTTTATTAACGTTAGATCTCAGGTAATATATGCATGGACACGTACGAATATTTTCATTGATAGTTATATACAATAGAAGTAATTTAATACAGTTATATGAACACTTTTTAATAATTGGATAAAATTAATAAAATCGGTTAAAAACCAGACATGTTTCGGAGGAATGCTCCTCCATCTTCATTGGTAGTACCACGACGCTGGTACAGATGTTCGACCGCGTAACGTGGCTTAAGCTCCGTCTCCGAAACATGTCTGGTTTTTAACCGATTTTATTAATTTTATCAGTCTTCCTTCAGCTACGTTACGCGGTCGAACATCTGTACCAGCGTCGTGGTACTACCACTGAAGATGGAGGAGCATTCCTCCGAAACATGTCTGGTTTTTAACCGATTTTATTAATTTTATCAGTCTTCCTTCAGCTACGTTACGCGGTCGAACATCTGTACCAGCGTCGTGGTACTACCACTGAAGATGGAGGAGCATTCCTCCGAAACATGTCTGGTTTTAACCGATTTTATTAATTTTATCAGTCTTCCTTAAGCTACGTTACGCGGTCGAACATCTGTACCAGCGTCGTGGTACTACCACTGAAGATGGCGGAGCATTCCTCCGAAACATGTCTGGTTTTTAACAGATTTTATTAATTTTATTCAATCATTAAAAAGTGTTCATATAACTGTATTAAATTACTTCTATTGTATATAACTATCTTACTCATGAACACTGTTGTATCTGACCTAACTTATGTAATTTAATTTTCATTGAGTTTGGATAAAAGTGCATGCGCAGGGAGCATTTTGAACATCAAAAATGTAGTTTCGAGAAAAAAGCTAATTTGTGACAAGAGATACTATACCGGCATATGGAACAGGTCTGTATAAAAAAAGCTCCTGGTCCTAAAGAAGATGTATAGGCTAAAGATCTCTTACTTTGAACTTCTTAATTGCTCAAATTTTATAAAGTACTGGCAATTTCAATTTTATTATTGGGCTCAGAAACATGGACCTTAATACTGAGACAACTTCGAAGAGTGCAAGCCGCAGAGAGTTTTGGTAGGATATATTCTATATTATGATGACAAATGAATGTCGACATCAGGGAGGAATTAAACATAACCGCCATCACAGATACCATAGCAACATGAATATGTATCACAATGCCTAAAAACAGGCTACCTCAGAGGCTATTTCACTGCAATCCTTGGAAAAAGGGGCCTAGGACGTCAAGAAAGGGTGGAAGAGATCTTAAACCTGAAGCAGAACAGTGCAGAAAGCCAAAGCCAAAATAATTAATGATGATGGATTTTTTTCCATTGCAGAAAGGATAGTTAATATTCCCTTAATTTTTATATCAACAATGACATTTTTTTTAAACATATCCGAAGAAAGTTCGTTATCTTGTGTTCCTAAATTGGGTTGAAAAAGTTTTCATTTTTTTAACCAAATTTCACCGTATTTTTGGTACTAATTGGGATGGTTAAAAGAAAGACACCCACAAAATATGAAAATCAATCTTCTTAATGTATCCATCTGTTTGCTGACAACATAAAGTCTACTATAGTCCATTGTAGTCTTTTCAGTAGAAAATATGAAAATGATTTGGATATATAGTTTTGGACTTGATGCAAGTTAAAAAAATAGAATAATTTTAAAAATCCCAGACGTCCTAATTTTTAGTTATCAGTCTGGACTTTTTAAGTGTATAAAATTAAGTATATAAATAAGGTGTATTATGGGATTTAATTTTTTTGTACACTTTTAATTGGAAAAAGATATAAAATATGAATTTTTAAATTATTATTTTCTGCCTTTAGAGACTTTGACAAAAAGTATTTTTGAAATTAATAATAATAATAATAATAATAATAATAATAATAATAATAATAATCCGTGGCGCTGCCCATGAAGGGCCAAGACCGACAAGCCGGCTGCTGGCCTCACGGCCACATGCCGAAGCAGATGTGGATCGATCATCCATGGTTACCAGATGAGCCCCCAGGTTATCTGGTTTGCGTAACCATTTCGATGAGCCCCAGTGCATCACGATGCTGGGTGGGCACCGGTCCCATACACTGGCCGAAATTTCATGAGAAAATTTCTTCCCCCATGAGGACTCGAACCAGCGCGCATTCCGTAACGCGAGTCCTAGGCAGGATGCCCTAGACCACGACGCCAAGGCGCGGGACTTTGAAATGAATACATATTTTTATATCAATAGTACATTTTTTTATTTTATTGGATTATTTTACGACGCTGTATCAACATCTAGATTATTTAGCGTATGAATGAAATGAAGGTGATAATGCCGGTGAAATGAGTCCGAGGTCCAGCACCGAAAATTTCCCAGCATTTGCTCGTATTGGGTTGAGGGAAAACCTCGGAAAAAACCTCAACTAGGTAACTTGCTCCGACCGGGATTCGAACCCGGGCCACCTGGTTTCGCGGCCAGACCATTACTCCACAGGTGTTGACCTCAATAGTACAGTTTATGCATAACACATACAGGGTGATTCACGAGGATTTACCGTTCTTTACGGAGCTCATTTCCGAAGACATTCTGAGCAAAAAATGTCACATAAACATGGGTCCTATTCTCAATATTTACAGAGTTACGTTTCGTTATTGGAACGCATTGCTGTGAACGCGTGATCTTGGTCAGCGTGCAGTCAGCAGCCAGCGCGAACGCTACGGAAATCAAAGACAGCCGTATGCAGTTACGTAGAGCGACGAGTGCCGTTCACAAGCGTGCGGCCAAGTGTACTCAAGCGGACGGCGACATTTTTTAAAATGTGTTGTAAACTCTCCAAGACTGTAAATTAGGATGCAAAATTGAACTGCAAATAATTAAGTCGGTGGAAGTGGGGTGATTTGTAATATTTGTTGTGATAAGTGCGTAAGAATAATGTAATTTTCTAGTTAAAATAGAAAAAGATGTCTGTACGAAGCAACTAAGGAGTTCACAGCACATTTTTAGCTTCACAATACTTGCCAATTAAAGAAATGATACTTCTGAATGGTTCATTCTCTATTTGTATTATTATTTTTTTTACCTTCAAACTAAAGAAAAAACGTATTTTACAAACAACTTCAAATTAGTGTAACTCTGAAAATATTGAGAATAGGAAGGTAAATCCTCGTGGATCACCCTGTATGTGTATATGTCTGTATATTTTCAAGGAGATCGGAGCAAAAGTGAAGCATTGTAAAACTCTATTCTGAGAAAAAGCCACATTAACTGCAACAAAAAAAAAACTTGTATGTATGTATGTATGTATTTATTCACACTGCAAATGGGTATATACCCGGTGGCAGTGGTAACTAATTACACTCAATAATTACAATAATGAACTTATTAATTAAAAATACAATTAATGATAATACTAATAATTAATACTAATAAAATAATAATAATAATAATAATAATAATAATAATAACAACAGGGAATATACTAAATTAAATGAAACGATCACTTAAGATAACATTTGAAATATTCTAATTTGTATCTTAAAACTAAGATCGAACTAAAACCCACGAGTATATGTTCATACCTGCACAAGTACCTTTCAACATTACACTCATTTCGCTGTCAACTCACTCACTGCACTGGAACTACGACAAATTTCACTGATTCTATTCTGATTTCACTAACACTTCAAAAACATTTCACTGTTCAAATACTTTGCACTGCCACTATAAACTATAAAGCTTCAATGACAGGAACACGTTTCACTTACACAGCACACTTCACTGACACGACATACTTCTTCACTGATACAATACACTTCACTGACACGACATACTTCTTCACTGATACAATACACTTCACTGACACGACATAATTCTTCACTGACACGACACTTCAATAACAACATATCATTTACACCCTTTAAGTACTTAAAGGGCAGCTCATAATCAAAGCTCGACGAAGTTGGGGACTTGTGTCTTTAAAAATGATAAGCGAGACGAAAATAAACAAACTCCCACTTCCAGCACGGAGGTACTGTCAGGTCTGCTATAAAAGTGGTTCCTGGCTGGAACAACATAATGATAATATTATGATAGGTTGAAACATCTAATTTTATAGCATATATATAAATAAACATGCAAAATACATCAAATTTTTCTGCTCTGTACATTTCATTACAAAAATGCATTCGAAGATTTTCGAACCCATAAATTCTTCGTCTGTTAGTTAAACATGATTTGAAAGAAACTTATTTCCACGTCACATGAAGTGAAATTATATTTTTTTATTTTATTTATTTTAACGTTTTACAAATTGCATTTATAAACAAAATGTTTCAGTTCCCTTCAGGCTCACGGTGTGGTCTTATTGAATAATTAACAACAAAATTTACAAGGACAGTTTACTAAATACAGTAATTTCAATTCAAACCAATAAAAGTACTGTTAACGAAAGAGCAAGAATAAAAAGAAAGGGAAATCGAGAGAAAAATACATTTAATATAAATTGACAACCGACAGAAGCCAGTGATATTCAATAAAAACATGAATATAGTCGATAGAAATAAAAGGTAAAAAAGTACATTTGTTACTATTATATATCATGGATAATTTTACAAAATTCTTTTTTAAAAGTTTCAATTTTAAAAAATTTCAAATTTGGAAAATGGTTTGAAATTTTATTATGGCCTAAATAAAATACTGAATATTTCACTGTCACTGTTTCCTGTTCGATTTTCAGCAGATCTCGTATCTGAGAAAGATAAGTATATCCTAAATTTTTCTGGCAAATAGTTTTCAATTAGTGTATCACTACTAGGAAGGTCCCTCACGACTTGATCCATGGGTGGACAAATTCTCCATCAATTTAAAGGACTGCAATGTCTTTCAATGAATGCCCGTTTCCAGCTCTAGTTTATGTGTGGTACAACTTACAAGATATAAACTCTGCATTAGAAGAAAATAATGTATCTCCTCAGAATTCCTCCACGAAATTCTGTACCTAAAATTTAAGAAATGCATTTTCAAACTTCCATAACACCCATTCGAATAACACGTATTTTCTAATTCCTCAAACAGACCGTTTACCTGTAATTCTCTTAATGTCATTGGCTTCGACGTGACACAGTTTATTCGTTCGTCTTCTTGCCAAATGACCTTTTTTTCTTAGTCAAACGACTGTCCCTGAGCACTTGCAGCGTGAGCTTTGTGTACGTTATGCCTGTAACCTTACTCAAGCACACGACACACAAGTCCCCAAGATCCGAGCTTTGCTCATAATATATAATTTGAACGCCGACGTAGTTCCTTTAAAAATGATCGCGAGCGAAAATAAACATATCTCCACTTGACCCAAGGTTCAGGGTGTGATTTTATGTCAAAACCCCAATTTTGGTTTCGGGACCATTTTAGGCCTAAAAATCGGTAGGCTTCCCCTTAAAATAATTAGTGTCACGAAGTTGAAATTATACTTTCTCATTACACGTTTTATGCATTAACAACTTTCAGTTCCCTTCCCATGTCTACAATTCAGAGGCTATTTTCTGCAACGATTTGTCCCATTCTGCTCTTCAAATCTTGTATATTTCAATTTTCAATGATAAATTTTCTTGATCTGTTAATCGAAAGATCTAACATAAATGAAATCACTTAATTTGCATCTAACTAAGATGAACTTTCGTTTTCTGGATTGTACTCAAAACCAGTGGTTCGCTAATGGGAAAGAAAATAATGTTCTTTGCTAAAGGATGGTAATCCTATAACAGGGCTTTCCTGGTGTGGTCTGGAAACTTTTTGAAAGCTTGAAAATTTCGCAACGGAAAGTAGGATAACTGAGGCGCTCAGAATAATGATGGTAAATCCTAACCGATGTTTATTACTTACTTACCGGCTTGCTTTTAAGGAACCCGGAGGTTCATTGCCGCCCTCACATAAGCCCGCCATTGGTCCCTATCCTGAGCAAGATTAATCCATTCCCTACCATCATATCCCACCTCCCTCATATCCATTTTTATATTATTTTCCCATCTACGTCTCGGCCTCCCCAAAGGTCTTTTTCCCTCCGGCCTCCCAACTAACACTCTATATGCATTTCTGGACTCGCCCATACGTGCTACATGCCCTGCCCATCTCAAACGCCTGGATTTAATGTTCCTAATTATGACAGGTAAAGAATACAATGCGTGCAATTCTGTGTTGTGTAACTTTCTCCATCCTCCTGTAACTTCATCCCTCTTAGCCCCAAATATTTTCCTAAGCACCTTATCCTCAAACACCCTTAACCTATGGGGCTCTCAAAGTGAGAGTCCAAGTTTCACAGCCATACAGAACAACCGGTGATATAACTGTTTTATAAATTCTAACTTTCAGATATTTTGGCAACAGACTGGATGACAAAAGCTTCTCAACCGATGTTTATTATTAGAATTAATTAACATTACTACTAATGGAACGTATTTCTTATAATATGCGGTAGAAGAAAACGGAATGTGAATGCAATAGAAGGTGATTCGGCAGAACTATAGTTGGTGTGATATTTTAATTTGAAAATAAATTCCAAAAATAAAATTTGGAAATTACATTTAGTTAAGAAATTTTTTTCGATGAAATTTGACATGATTTCATTTCCTTATAACGTGAAAGGCAACAAAGTTTGTAATCTGATTGTGAAAATAACAAAGTTGGAAGTTTATTTTTATCTTGATTATTTTTTTTAACTCTCAGCATCTGAAGTAAGATAATATTCGGTCCGAGTTTATTTAGAAAATCTAAAGATAAACAATATACCGCAATGAAAAATTATAATTATTAATTTTTTTTGTTACGTGTTTTGTTCCTATCAGTATCGATATTCCACAATACCACCATGTATTGTAGGTCCCTATCACCACGGCATGTCGCGTCCTCAGGTTGCAGATAGAGGAGACGGCCTCCAGATATGGAGGGTAGCTGCGAAAATATTGAATAAGCAGTCGTGGACAGCCGATGAGGGGTGGTCCTCCAGCTTGGGGTTTGGGCAAAGAGCTAACAACCCATCACTTAAAACAGCTTGTTACGAAACCTTCAAATAAGCCTCGGAATAGGATAGATTCTCTGGCACGACCACAGCAAAGGAATAAGGTTTTTAGTTTTGGTACTTGGAATGTTACAAGTCTATATAGAACAGGAGGGGTAACATTAGTAGAAAAAACTAGCTAGATATAGAATAGACTTCGTGGGAGTACAGGAGGTTAGATTAGATGGGAATGGCATATCACAAATAGGCGATTACTTGTATTATGGGGAAGGAAACCATTAATCACCAATTAGGAACAGGATTCTTTATTCATAAAGAATAAAATCAGCAGTAAAAAAGGTCAAATTTATCAGTGACAGGTTATCGTATTTAGTACTTAAGGGTAGATGGTGCGATATCGTAGTTATAAATGCTCACATCCCTACAGAAGAGAAAGACGACCATATAAAGGATAGCTTCTATGATGAATTGGAACACACTTTTGATCAGAAATGCATATAGAGTGTTAGTTGGGAGGCCGGAGGAAAGAAGACCTTTAGGGAGGCCAAGACGTAGATGGGAGGACAATGTTAAAATGGATTTGAGGGAGGTGGGATATGATGATAGAGACTGGATTAATCTTGCTCAGGATAGGAACCAATGGCGGGCTTATGTGAGAGCGGCAATGAACCTCCGGGTTTCTTAAAAGCCAGTAAGTAAGTAAGTATTCCACAATACCAAATTATTTATAAATCACACTATCCCAGTGATAATAAATTATACTACAGTGAGAGAGAAATTACGAAATTTCATGAGGAAAAATATGATGAGATCTGAAATAATAGCTATTTTTCCCGCCGCAACTTTCCTGGGATCGAACATCTGTCTCTTATGTGACACTCCAGCTGAGTCGGTAACGTGATATGGGACTTTCATACAAAGTTCTTAATGATGACTCTATCAGAAGACGGTGGTGTTTGGCGACCATGGAAACGGATATGTGAGCGAAACAATTGCAAGTTTCAGCAGTTTGGGCGCCCCTGCGCTAGGAGCTGTCAGCTCGCCTCACAAAAAGGTCTGCAAATTGCTGACGATACGCGGATCTGTCACCGGCTCATCACACTAATTGGTTTGCTTAAACACAAACACGTTCCAGCCGCGGTAATTGGAAGAAGGCGGGTTAAACATCACGCCCGGCCCGATCAAGGCGCTGTCCTTACCCGCCGCCTGGGGCGCTCTCTTCGCGGCGCGGGCTGGCCAATCCGCGGTTCCTATCTAATAATTAAACATGTCACGGCCTTCTGAACTATCAACAATAGACGAACGCAAAGCCTTCGAGATGCAATAAACTTCAAGATTTTCAATTTTATGAAGACAGAATGCATTTTAAGTACTGAAAAACATAATGATCAACTAGAAAGCCATCTTTTCAAGCTGAAGATCCGTGTTTAAATCCTAGGGAGTCAAATTTGACTTTGTAGTGGACAAAAACGGTATTAGGACATGGTTTTCCGGGATGCTTCCATTTTTCTTGTGATAATTCTACCTTCTTCTTCTTCTTCTTCATCTTCTTCTTCTTAAGGGGAGAGGATGGCATTTTTTTTAACTTTTTCCTATTTGGTGTAAAATATTATTTTTTTGTATGTAGAGAGCTCATAGCTGTAGCAACTCAACCAAATATAAATATTTTGAAAAAAAAATATTTGGGGCCCAAATTTGAAAAAAATATACCCAATACAGAATTGTACTAAAACCGATATATCTAAACCGTTTTTAAAGATAGATTCAAACGGTTTTTGCAATGTATTTGAAAAAGCATGTTCTACAAACTGTCTGTAACAGAATTTTGGTATTAGTCCCTACGTTTGTAAAATAAACAATTAAAATTTAATAACAATTTTCTGATTTCCTTTCTTTCAAACAAACGGACGTAATTTTAAAATGAAATCAATTAACAAAATTCTGTTACAGAGAAAAGTTTCCTAATAGTCTAAAGAATGTGTGTTCTAAATTTCATGCATGTATCTTTAATAGTTCAGAAATTATATCCAGTTTTGTCTGGCAATGTAGCAAAAAAAAATGAAGTTACTGGAAACCGATAAAAGCGGGCGAGTGATTTAAAAATCCATAGCGCAGGAAGTTTAAAAATGACGTCTCAACATTCGATAAGGGCACAAATACCCACAAAGTGTTATGCTATGCATTCCACACATATCACAGAGTATTTTAATAATTTTTTTTTAAGTTACTCATTTTTCACCAAAAAATACCATCCTCTCCCCTTAAGGTGTCAAAATATAAACCAAATCAGGGATTCTCAAACTGTTGTACGCGTACCCTCATACGTACGAAAGGATTCGTAGATAATACGCATTTAATTTTGTAAAAGCAACAAACCGACGGTGTAGTTCAAAAGGGAAATAACTCAAAATTTAAAGTTTTTAGAAACCTGAATTTTAAAACTTAATTTTGCTGTGAAAAATCCAATTAACACACTCTAATTTTAAACTTACAGTATATTGACTAAAGACTTTCAATACTAAAGGAAATGTTCCTGTATGCTGCGATGTGCTTTTCAAATTTAATAGCAGACGCATATACAGTGTGTGCCAAAATCCCGATCGGATAGTACAGTATATGTATCGCAATAACAGATGTCCAAGCGAAATCTGACTAAAAACTATTCCTAGAAAAATATTCTAATATTTCCCTTCAGATATCCAAGCCCCTACAGTCCGGCTGCGCAAAAGGAGGAAACTGAGACAAATTGAAATGCTGCGCTCGCCGCCATGTTGATAGAAAGCAGACAGTTCTTAGTACGAAGGCTAATTTAAAAATATTATGATCAAAAGTTCAGCAATTTTTTTAATTTTCGACGCTTAACGTAGTAGCTATTATGGCAAAATAAATGCATTCAATTTTCTTCCATGCATCACAATATAAAACAAAATTCACACACATCCATACGTAGACTTACATAATAAAGGGTGTGCATAGAACGTATAATTTGATGATAATCATTAATCAGTATACCGGTATTGTTTTTTTATATTAATGGCATACTTGACTTTCGTCGTTCACCCATATGAATATTGTCAGGTTTTAGAGAATCAGAAACAGGGTTGCCACACTGTGTTGAGTATTAGTAGCCGATTTTCGAGTTGCATGTAGCCTAAATTCGCCTTAAATATAATAATCGCCGTAGGCCTATTCTGAATAAAATGCAATGTAAGTACTTACGACTTTGAATTGTATCCTATAAAGTGCTATATTTATTAACATCTGTTCGTATCTCTAGTGAGAAGTAGTGTGAAAAGACTCAACTATAGCGCTGTCAAGAAGATACATGAATAAAATAAAAAAATTGGCTCACTGACGTTTCATAATATTATTTTCGCAAGACTTGCATTTACAAGTTTAACGCGTGAGATAGGCCTACGAATCTTTATAATCTCAGGGCCATCTGAAATAGTATTAGAGATACAAACATAAATATACTGGCGACTTAACAATTCCATTATTCGCCGATTAGTTATGTAACCTAAATTACGATAAATCGTCAAATCTGGCAACCCTGGATCAGAATACCGCGTAAATGTCGTTTTCAACAGTTTTATTATTACGATTAATATGGAAATGGTTTCATTTGCTCGCTGTCATTTATTAGAAATACGAATAGTTCAGCATCGCGCTTGCAATAATGAACGATGACGTCATGTTTATTATGCGAGACTACGGCACGACGTCACATTCTTAGTCATAACATGGCCAACATTGAACAAGGTTATTATATAAATGAACGTTTAACATGAGTTTAATAAAGGAATTCATTTGTTTTTTTAGAAATTTGAACATGTGTTTATATTAGGTGATTGTTACGATGGCCATGACCAGAGCGAGATTATCATGTGATTCCGATTCGTGCCTTGTTAGCCACATTTATGTAATATGTCTCTAATTTATATATTTTTATTAAACAATTTTTTTCTTCTTTTTCAAGCCTTTGGCAATAATTTCGAAATGTTAGCAGTATTCCTACGTGAAAATGATTTTATTACTTCATTTCCGTAATTTCGTCCTTTCGATTTTTGAGGTAGCCTACATTGCGACAAATCGCCCAATCTGGCAACCCTGACCAGAAATATTAACGTACGTTACTTTTAAATCACAGAACATAAATAATCTGGAAACATAGGGTAAACGCGGGTAAATCGGATCATTTTTAAAATAATTATAAATAAAAGTGGTAATGCGCTGTTAATTCTTGCGTCTCTTACTGTCCGCTGCAAGATAATTTCATTAACTTTAAGTCTGACGCAACAGTCTGTCAGAAACAGTTATTATTTTTATTTTTCTTCAATTTAATTGGTTGTTAAAATTGATCCGAATCATCCTCCAGTGGCGGGTGAATAGGATTGGTATTGCGGGTGAATCGGATTGAAAGAAAAAGCAGTAGAAACTTATTATTCATGCTATAAGATACAAAATTAGAAGCTCAGTAATAAAAATCACATTTCTTAGTTTCTCTGTTTTCAAACACATTTTCCACAGATAAACGTCTTTCTGCCCTTAGCTCCCACACACACCTCGTGGTACGTTGGCACTGAATCCATTCTCCTTTCTTCACAGACTTGGGATCAGAATATTTCAACATACAAAATTGGCAAAAGTCAAATTGTCTATTTCTACAACCACATCCTCATCCTCCTCATCATAATCATCATCATCATCATCATCATCATCATCATCATCATCATCATCATCATCAAAGTCGTCGTCGTCATCATCACTATCGTTAGTCTCAATCATGTCCTCACTTTCTCTTTGCACATTTTTTCTGTTCATTCTGCATACAGTTTCAGTTGCTAGAAATTGGAACTCGCTTCCGAATGATATAAGGGGTTGTTGGACAATAGCTTCATTTAGGTCAAAATTACATAAATTCTTACTTAACAGATGAATTGCTGATTAATATTTGTTACTTATAATGAAACTAACATCTGTCCATTCTTATTATTATTATCTTTAATTTCTCTAAATAGATTTACAAAACCTCTAATGGCAATTACATTAATATTCTCATTATAGAAATATATATATTCTCCCTGTAACATAGTCCTAGTAAGCTTATATTAAATTAATTTTCATCATTTTACTAGCTATCTCAAATATTAAATTAATTATAATTCATTGAATTAAATTAGCTCATAAATTAAGTTACTACTTTACCTTATAGATTTATCTAAATTTAAATAAATGTGTAGTGAAGAATATTGCTGGAGAACCTTTTAAGTGTAGTGAAAATATTTGTAATTTAAATTTATGTATTGTATTGATTAAGGCTGGTTGAGTGGAAGAGAAGGCCTTATGGCCTTAACTCTGCCAACGAAAATAAAACATTATTATTATTATTATTATTATTATTATTATTATTATTATTATTATTATTATTCATCCTTTATTATTATTTATCTTCATCCTTTCTTTTTTTTAATTCTTGCTTTTTCTTCATTTGTACTATGTTCTCTGGTGAAGTGAGAAGACAAGCAATTTGTCTGGGTCTTCCTCTTGCTGAAGTCTACCCATCCGGAATTAAAAAAAAAACAATATTGCCATTTCTATATAAAATAAGCAATTCAAACTACCCCCCATTCACTGATCCGTTTCGCCCGCACATGCACAGAAATACGTATTTGCAAATTGGCAGCACTGGCAGCAAATAAATGAGAACATCAGGTGAGGTTATAGAATCAAGACAGACTGTTCTTTCCTACTACATAACTTGTTGCGTAAGTTTTAATATTGTGTGTTCAAAAAATTGTTTAATCCAGAGCTAAAAAATAACAAAGTGGCAAATTCACAGCATCTACGTACCTCAAACTTATAAAAAGTAGTCTATTTATCACCAGCAGGTCGTACACACGCCAACTTCTTATGGTAATCGAACTCAAATACTAGTATTCTCTGACTTCAGAGGATGGTATCAGCAAGAACTCACTAGCGCACTCTAGGACCAGCAATTTATATTAACTGATCCGATTCGTCCTCCAATCCGATTCACCCGCGTTTACCCTATAATAGCCAAAGGTTGCCAATTTGACATTGCATTTCTGAGTTATTTCTCAATGAATTATGGGAATGTTAACACAAAATAAGTTATACATAATGCATTGCAAATAATAGATCACAATAGTACGTAAAAATCTTACGGCTAAGTTTTGTACGTACTATAATTCAAATTGTCTCTCTTGTAGTAGTTGCTGGATTTGTTGCGTCTCCGTTATTCTGTTTCATGATGTCCCTTGTCGTAGCTTTCGGGGTCACCAGTGAAGTATATCAAGTATAATGCTTACACAATCTATACTTACTAATAAAAAATCCGTAACTGAATTTTTTCTGGTAATTTTCGCTTTAAAAAATAATTGGTTTTATCCTGTACAATTAACCATCCAGAAACCAAAAATCGGTTTTTTGAAATTTCTGTTCGCATGTCTGTCTGTCTGTCTGGATGTTTGTTACCTATTTACGCGATAATGGCTGAACAGATTTCTATGAAAATGGAATATAAATTAAGTTCGTTCTAACTTACATTTTAGGCTATATGGCATTTAATAGTACATTATGCAACGAGCCTATAATGAAGGTAATTAAGAAGTGAGTATGGATATTTATGAAAGAGCGCAAGCGAGTTTCATAATTTTCATACGAGCTTCTTAATTACCATTATAGGCGAGTTTCATACGACTTTTTATGCTCGACCATATTTCTAACTTGATATTATTAATTTTATTTGTATCTGACCTTGGGCAATGTTCCGTATGTTGTGAGATGTGCGCAGACGCGAAAGTATTGATTTTTTCCGAGGAACAGATGTCCACATTGACCTTGCTAGGCCATAAGAACCTACAGAGATAACATTGAAATTAAATTAGACATTGAAAAACGAGATGACAAATTGAATTTATTTGAATATTATTTACAATTAACGCTAATTATTACAGTAAGAGAACATAACCTTCTACGACAGTATTGGATTTCCAGCCTCCGTGACTTTTCGCTAATTGTCTTTCGATTGCATATCCGAGAATAATCGATACTTGCGGTTTTATAACGGTAGAAAGCTGACCTGTCATTGGCTGAACAGTTGTAACCTGAGTCGTCATTGGCTGAAAGACCTGACCTTTAATGAGTAGGTGTATTTTAATGACATGCATTAAAGGTCTGCTACCAGGTGTATAATTACTACATTTCGGCATGGTCGAGCATAAAATACTTTATTTAAAAGGGAGGTTATAAGGGGGCCTGAATTAAATGAATCGAAATATCTCGCTTATTTTAGATTTTTGTAAAAAAATATTACATAACAAAAGATTAAAAAAATGTTTTCCAATAAGTTTTATTCTACGCAAAATTTTGATAGGACTGATATTTAATGAGATACAAGAGTTTTAAAATAACAATACATTTTATCACCGCCACCTCAGACTAGGCTTTAATGAAATGAAAACAAATGACTCCGTCGATTAAAGGCGGCCTTGCAGACAACAATCGGAGAATATTATTCATTTAACACTATTTTTATACGCATATATTTCTATTCTACGAGTATGATGGGAACATATAAATGTTTATCATTTTCAAATTTGAATGTGGTTGGTGGTTCAATTGATAAATATACAGAGAATGTTTATGTGCACAGTTTTATTGGTCAAAAGTAGTATGACGTAGTAAGAGTGTAATAGTTTAAACAGAGAATGTTTATGTGTTTGTGAAGTAATCTCAGAAGCTAACTAACAGATCTGGATAATTCCTTCACTATTTGAAATTGTAGTTTCTCTAGATGGATGTAATGCTATATGAGGACTGAGGTAAGATTAAAATAGATCTTTACGCACAGAGAACTTGATATTCTGTTGAAATATTGTATAACTTGGTTTTTTTAACTTTATTTAGTCCACATAAAATAATCTAATTTTATATACTTCAGTTTCTTTTTGTCCACGGAACGTAATAGTATTTTTAAGAGTTTTGTCGTAAGGATGAGTATTTTTACTGGACCAGAAATTCAGCACATACTGTAGGTATAGAATGAAAATAAGTATTTTACCGTTGAGCTCACTGGAGGTGAGTTATTTTAAAAAGTGTCATGAAATGGCGTTCCTGCGCTCATAATTTACCCGTATTCGTTTCCTGTGTTTCTTAAAATAATATTTATGTACCACATTAATTTTCATTTTATTATTTACATAAACAATGATGCACAACCGAGAGAGTTGACTCAGACTCCGCAGGTCACGGGTTCAAACTCTGACTGGGGCTTTTCATGGTTTCCCTTAGTCACAGAGGCAAATGTCAGATTGGAAATTTACATGCTATGATTTCATCACCGCCTCAATTACCAATACGTTAAGCATTATGCAAAATACATAATCAGTTGGTACCTGAACACAACACACTATAGAAACAGGAACTCAACAAGAGTAAAAACGGGCTACCGATACACCCACACATTCTAAACAGGTCTTAAAGCGTGTATAAATAAACTTAACGAAGATGAAAAGATGCATAGTGAGACCAACATAAAAAATTATCTTCGTACACAATCCACTCTATATTGACATTAATTTAGAGTGATTTATTAAAGGATGCAGTCAAGATTAATTTAGAAAAATGTTAAACGAATTATCCTTGCACCAAAAACGGATGTTGTCTGAACCAAATGATCCTAATTTAATTACTTGCATGTAATAACAATTAAGAAACATGTCACAGAATTTTACTTGCACAAAATGAGTGCTATCTGGACCAAAATGATCGTATTTTAATTATTTAAATACAATTTCAATTAAGTAACATATTAAACGATTTATCTTTCTATCAAACACGAATGTTCCCTGGACCAAATGTTCTATTTTAATTATGTAATTTCTTTATATTTATTCCTAACGGGTATGGCAGTTAATTAATAAATAAGAGCAAGTATTGTTAGAAAATTTAACGACTGGGTAAAATTGTTGGCCGGTTTTTCCAAGTATTGTTAGAAAATTTAACGACTGTTAAACTCTAAACAGTTTTTAATTAATAAAATTGTTGGCCGGTTTTTCCAAGTATTGTTAGAAAATTTAACGACTGTTAAACTCTAAACAGTTTGTTAATTAATAAAATTGTTGGCCGGTTTTTCCAAGTATTGTTAGAAAATTTAACGACTGTTAAACTCTAAACAGTTTGTTAATTAATAAAATTGTTGGCCGGTTTTTCCAAGTATTGTTAGAAAATTTAACGACTGTTAAACTCTAAACAGTTTGTTAATTAATAAAATTGTTGGCCGGTTTTTCCAAGTATTTTTAGAAAATTTAACGACTGTTAAACTCTAAACAGTTTGTTAATTAATAAAATTGTTGGCCGGTTTTTCCAAGTATTGTTATAAAATTTAACGACTGTTAAACTCTAAACAGTTTGTTAATTAATACAATTGTTGGCCGGTTTTTCCAAGTATTGTTAGAAAATTTAACGACTGTTAAACTCTAAACAGTTTGTTAATTAATAAAATTGTATGTTTTCAACACCAGTTTGGTTTAACAGATTTTTAACAGTTTGTTAATTAAATGTAGGATTTCGGGCAGTTAACTCGTTTAACAGTTAGTTAAATATGGCCGATGTCTCCACAGCTGTTCGAACAGAAGTTTCGAAATTAATATTTTGTGTCTCTCTGTAGGGAATGTTTAGCATATGACTGGTAATATAACATTTAAAAAATACTTTGGACTGTTTAAATACATCAGTGTTATTTTATTTCTTTCGTATTTCGTATCCATAATAGCAATGAGGAAATATAACCTTACTTTGTAATTATTATTCAGCACGTCACCTACAACTTTCATTTGTCAACTGTTTGTTTATGGAGCGTGGCCTACTATAAAGGTTGTCATTTTATGCAAGTTTCATGACTTACTCTATAATATAGAATTTAAAGATTAATTTTAGCCAATAAAAAATTGTCTTACATGTGTAGAATCATTACCAACTGCTGTTGAGTAGTTAAAATAGTGCTAACAGACATTATAGTTAAGTGTTGGTTATCTTAAAATTATGTTGAACAAATGGAAAATACATTAACAAAGCGTTAAAAATAAACAGACTGTTAATTTAACATTCGTTAAGCAAAATTACTTGGACAAACTGGCCATAAGAGTTTTTAATAAATTTAACTCAAAATAAAAATCGGCTTATTGAAAGAATGAACAAATATCCATAGAAACGGAAAACAAAAGAGAAATAAGACAGCCAAAAAGAATTATTATAAAATGACTTGCGTTTCCAGGCTAGCCACAATTTAAATTCTTATGCAAAACACAAGCATTAGAGACTGTCGTGTTTATTTCAGTCCACACTGAAGCTGACAAACAATTTTTGGTAAAAATATAGATAAATAACGTTAATTAACTTTAATAAAACTTCTGTAACATTGTCGACATCAGAATCACATGCCAAATAAGTTAAAATATGAACGAGGAAGAAGAAAATACTGTTGCACTTATAATTTTTTGCTACCCTAGTGGTGTGTAGACGGAAAGTGTGGCAATAACCTATTCTGAAAGTCTCAAACCCAGACTGAAGCCAGCCATGGTATTACTAATTCCTGAACACCGTGTGGGCACAGCGCCGGCTGTATTGCGGGCTGCGGAACTCCCCGCTGCTGGTCCTCATCTCCGAGATGAGTAATGGGAGCGACTCCCCTTTGTTTGCGCTCCCGCCGTGTTTCTTTTATTACCTAAGATTCAGAGTGCCAATATCAGCTAGACAAGGAGTACCACACTTCAAGACCTGAAGATGTTCCATTTCTTTCTTTCTTTCTTTCTTTCTTTCTTTCTTTCTTTCTTTCTTTCTTTCTTTCTTTCTTTCTTTCTTTCTTTCTTTCTTTCTTTCTTTCTTTATTTCTTTCTCTTTCTTTCTTTCTTTCTTTCTTTCTTTCTTTCTTTCCTTCTCTCTTTCTTTCTTTATTTCTTTCTCTTTCTTTCTTTCTTTCTCTCTTTCTTTCTTTCCTTCTCTCTTTCTTTCTTTATTTCTTTCTCTTTCTTTCTTTCTTTCTTTCTTTCTCTCTTTCTTTCTTTCTTTCTCTCTTTCTTTCTTTTTTCTCTCTTTCTTTCTTTCTTTCTTTCTTTCCTTCTCTCTTTCTTTATTTCTTTCTCTTTCTTTCTTTCTTTCTCTCTTTCTTTCTTTCTCTCTTTCTTTCTTTTTTCTCTCTTTCTTTCTCTCTTTCTCTCTCCTTCTTTCTTTCTTTCTTTCTTTCTCTCTTTCTTTCTCTTTTCTCTCTTTCTCTCTCTCTTTCTTTCTCTCTTTCTCTCTCTCCTTCTTTCTTTCTTTCTTTCTTTCTTTCTTTCTCCCTTTCTTTCTTTCTCTCTTTCTTTCTTTTTTCTCTCTTTCTTTCTCTCTTTCTCTCTCTCCTTGTTTCTTTCTTTCTTTCTCTCTTTCTTTCTTTCTTTCTCTCTTTCCTTCTTTCTTTTTTCTCTCTTTCTTTCTCTCTTTCTTTAAATATTTTGAAAAAAAAATTCTTTCTTTCTTTCTTTCTTTCTTTCTTTCTCTCTTTCTTTTTTCTTTCTTTCTTTCTCTCTTTCTCTCTTTCTTTCTCTCGTTTTTAAAGATCTTTCTTTCTTTCTTTCTTTCTCTTTCTTTCTTTCTCTCTTTCTTTCTTTCAATCAGAATTTTGATCTTTCTCTCTTTCTTTCTTTCTTTTAAAATTTCTTTCAATTTTCTTTCTCTCTTTCTTTCTTTCTTTCTCTCTTTCTTTCTTTCTTTCTTTCTTTCTTTCTCTCTTTCTTTCTTTCTCTCTCTCTTTCTTTCTTTCTTTCTCTCTCTCTCTTTCTTTCTCCCTTTCTTTCTTTCTCTTTCTTTCTTTCTTTCTTTCTTTCTTTCTTTCTTTCTTTCTTTCTTTCTTTCTTTCTTTCTTTCTCATTATTCGATTAAGAATTAAAACTGATTTAACGATTTTAAGGGGAGAGGATGGTTTTTTTTAAAACTTTTTCCCTATTTGGTGTAAAATGTTAATTTTTTTATATGTAGAGAGCTCATAGCTGTAGCAACTCAACCAGATATAAATATTTTGAAAAAATAAAATATTTGGGGACCCAAATTCGAAAAAAATATATCTAATGCAGGATTGTACTAAAACCGATATATCTAAACCGTTTTTAAAGATAGATTCAAACGGGTTTTTGCAATGTATTTGCAAAAGCATGTTCTATAAACTGTCTGTAACAGAATTTTGATAGTGGTGCCTAGATTTGTAAAATAAACAATTAAAATTTAATAACAATTTTCTGATTCTCTTTCTTGCAAAAAAACGGACGTATTTTTAAAATGAAATCAACTAACAAAATTCTGTTACAGAGAAAAGTTTCCTAATAGTCTAAAGAATGTGTGTTCTAAATTTCATGCATGTATCTTTAATAGTTCAGAAATTATATCCATCTTTGTCTGGAATGTAGCAAAAAAATGAAGTTACTGGAAACCGACAAAAGTGGGCGTGTGATTTAAAAATCCATAGCGCAGGAAGTTTAAAAATGACGTCTCAACATCCGATAAGGGCACAAATACCCACAAAATGTTATGCAATGCATTCCACACATATGAAACAGTGTTTTTAAAGGAAAGAAATTCTTTTTGAAAATTTGATTTACCGGAAACAACAATAAAAGTGGGCGAGTGATTTAAAAATCCATAACGCAGGAAGTTTACAAATAGCGACTCAACATCCGATAAGGGCACAAATACTCACAAAATGTTATGCTATGAATTCCACATATATCGCAGGGTATTTTAAAGAATTTTTTTTTGGAAAATTTACTCATTTTTCACCAAAAAAATACCATCCTCTCCCCTTAAGAACAACTCGCATTCGTCACTCCTGAATCCGAAGAAGTGAGTCTGTGTATCTGAACTTCACGGTCAGTTCATATGAAAAGTACGAGATTTACAGAACATCTACATCAATTCACGTCCACTTCTGGTCATTCATTTTTTGCAAATCTGAAATTAAATTTTGGATATTTCCACGAGTGTTACGACTTAAAAGTTGGTATACTACTTTGTCTTGATCTCTAAAACAACCAGAAATATTATGTGCAAAAAAAAAAATAATAATAATAATAGTAATTAGGTAAGATATAAAAAAAAGTTTTTGCATTTTTCTCGAAACTTGTGTAAATGGACTTCAATGGTTATTCATCTCACCACTTCAATTCGCTCCGGTGCCGGGGATCGAACTCGGGTCGCATCAAGCGCTCTAACCACTGAGCTACGCCGAAGTTCAATCCACAGCACCGGGTCGAATCCCTCTCTAGTTTTTCCCTGTATGGCCTGACTCCATGTTCGACATATATTAAGTCAACTGCCATTATACAAGGGAGCGCACTCAATTCAGTGACTTGGTGGTCGGGATTCCACAGTATATGCACTGTTGGGTGAAGAACCTACATAAAGATTAATTTTTGGTCCTACAGAATTTTTCTGTTATGGGTCGATCCGCGGCGCCGGAGCGAATTTTTCCTTTAACAAGGACCCTGGTTCGACCCCCGACGCCGGAGCGAATTTTTCTCTTCTAACAAGAACCCGGATCCGATGTCCCGCGCCGGAGCGAATTTTTCTCCTCTAATAAGGACCCGGGTTCGATCTCAGGCGCCGGAGCGAATTTTTCTCCTCTAATAAGGACCCTGGTTCGAACTCAGGCGCCGGAGCGAATTTTTCTCCTCTAATAAGGACCCGGGTTCGATCTCAGGCGCCGGAGCGAATTTTTCTCCTCTAATAAGGACCCGGGTTCGATGTCTGGCGCCGGAGCGAATTTTTCTCCTCTAATAAGGACCCGGGTTCGATCTCAGGCGCCGGAGCGAATTTTTCTCCTCTAATAAGGACCCTGGTTCGATCTCAGGCGCCGGAGCTAATTTTTCTCCTCTAATAAGGACCCGGGTTCGATCTCAGGCGCCGGAGCGAATTTTCTCCTCTAATAAGGACCCGGGTTCGAACTCAGGCGCCGGAGCGAATTTTTCTCCTCTAATAAGGACCCGGGTTCGATCTCAGGCGCCGGAGCGAATTTTTCTCCTCTAATAAGGACCCGGGTTCGATGTCTGGCGCCGGAGCGAATTTTTCTCCTCTAATAAGGACCCGGGTTCGATGTCAGGCGCCGGAGCGAATTTTTCTCCTCTAATAAGGACCCGGGTTCGAACTCAGGCGCCGGAGCGAATTTTTCTCCTCTAATAAGGACCCGGGTTCGATCTCAGGCGCCGGAGCGAATTTTTCTCCTCTAATAAGGACCCGGGTTCGATGTCTGGCGCCGGAGCGAATTTTTCTCCTCTAATAAGGACCCGGGTTCGATCTCAGGCGCCGGAGCGAATTTTTCTCCTCTAATAAGGACCCGGGTTCGAACTCAGGCGCCGGAGCGAATTTTTCTCCTCTAATAAGGACCCGGGTTCGATGTCCCGCGCCGGAGCGAATTTTTCTCCTCTAATAAGGACCCGGGTTCGATGTCCCGCGCCGGAGCGAATTTTTCTCCTCTAATAAGGACCCGGGTTCGAACACAGGCGCCGGAGCGAATTTTTCTCCTCTAACAAGAACCCGGGTTCGATGTCCCGCGCCGGAGCGAATTTTTCTCCTCTAATAAGGACCCGGGTTCGATGTCTGGCGCCGGAGCGAATTTTTCTCCTCTAATAAGGACCCGGGTTCGATGTCCCGCGCCGGAGCGAATTTTTCTCCTCTAATAAGGACCCGGGTTCGAACTCAGGCGCCGGAGCGAATTTTTCTCCTCTAGCAAGAACCCGGGTTCGATGTCCCGCGCCGGAGCGAATTTTTCTCCTCTAATAAGGACCCGGGTTCGATGTCTGGCGCCAGAGCGAATTTTTCTCCTCTAATAAGGACCCGGGTTCGATCTCAGGCGCCGGAGCGAATTTTTCTCCTCTAATAAGGACCCGGGTTCGATCCCCGGCGCCGCAGGGGTCTAGAATGCAAATTTAGCGGGACATATTAATAACTTTTCAGCTACCTAACAGATTTTTATGAAATTTTACACAGCAGTTACAAATAGCATATATGTTTTGTATGCAAGCTCTGATTACGTTCATATAAGGGGAACTACCCCTTATAGGGGGCGCAATTAGACAAAATTAGTAACTTTTCTCATATTTAACAGATTTTTATGAAATTTTACAAAGTAGTTACAGGTAGCATGTATGTTTTGTATACAAGTTAACATTACGTTTTCTAAGTGTAACTACCCCTTATAGGGGGCAATTAGACAAAATTAGTAACTTTTGTCCTATCTAACAGATTTTTATGAAATTTTATACAGTAGTTACACTTAGTACATTTGTTTTGTGTACAAATTCTGTTTACGTTGGTATGAGCAGAAGTGCCCCTTACAGGGGGATGCATTTAGATAAAATCTTATGGGGGAGGAAATGTAACATTTTAGGTACTATTGCACCTTTTGGACACTCGGAAAGCTTATTTGGTACATAATTAACAAGCTGTCATCTGCGGAAGCAGATTCGGTTCACAGATATTGAAATAACTGCAACCGAGAAAAATTGCACTACTGCACCTCGAAAGAATAGTGCTCATAAATTATTACTTCAGCAAATCTGCGCACCTTAAGACTAGATTTAAAATAGAGGTAAATAGTGGAGGAAGTAAAAAAAATCATTTTTGGAAGAACCAAAGTGTTTTTTTTTCTCTGCCTTAGCAAATTCTGCACTCAATGGTTATATTTATATTTTGTCCCGTGTCCATTCATGCTAATTTGACATGCTATAATAACATTAAATGTAACACAAACAAACAGTGTTACATACCTAAAGAACTACTTGACATGTTGATACCAAGTATGAATGGAATCGACCACTTACAACAGAGTTACAGCACAAGGAAAACGGCAGACTCGCGGCGCTTGCTGAGTAAGAATGCTGGGTGCCGAAATGTGGCATGTTACCGGCTTCTTATCTCGCTATGCAGCCACCTCCGCTGATTAAGATTATCAATTCAGTGTTACTCAGTTATATAGGAAAAATAATTTAAGGGTTTTATTTCATCTTTTACATGTCATTTTTCACCATTTGTCCTCCTAAATATGGATTTTAGACCACTGTGCGCCGGAGCTAATTTTTCTTCTCTAATAACAAAAAAGTTCTGTAGGACCAAAAATGAATCTCTAAGTGCCTACATTAACATACATTTCTTTGCACTGCCTCTACTATAGATCTCGGTCCACTGAACATGATTTGTAGTGAAATTTTATTCTTTCTTCTATTTTTGTTTTCCTAAAATATAATATTTTTAGGATTGATAGTAGTTTAATATTTACTGTTCGAGTAAATGTAAACGTCATTGCGAACGAGGTCTACTATCATTTCGAAAAACATTAGACTCACAAATAATTTTTTTTCTAGGGAAAACACAAACGTTACAGAAATATTTTTTACACTTTTTGTTCAGTAATTTTGTGCTCTATCCCCAGTATTGTTTTGGAAGTTTATATTGTTTACACCCTGTATACAAAGTGTTCAGAAAATTAGTCAAAATTGTTTTACAGATGATACACAAGATCAATACTGACTGAAAATCCCTTTGTAATTTTTTCATTATTCTGTCTGTTCAATATTTAGCAGTATCGATTTGAATAGAATGCTCTCTAAAACATCTAAACGCGTCCAGAATTAGTCTGTCCTTGGAATGTAGTAATCAACTGTACAATCTGAATTCCTAAGTGAGTCATTCGTGCTCAATGTGATATTATTTTAGCTATAAAGGGTTAAAGGGTGTAAATGATATTTTGTTATTGAAGTGTTGTATCAATGAAGAATTATGTTGTGTCAGTGAAGTGTGTTGTGTCAGTGAAACGTGTTCCTGTCAGTGAAGCTTTATAGTTTATAGTGGCAGTGCAAAGAATTTGAACAGTGAAATGTTTTTGAAGTGTTAGTGAAATCAGGATAGAATCAGTGAAATGTGTCGTAGTTCCAGTGCAGTGAGTGAGTTGACAACGAAATGAGTGTAGTGTTGAAAGGTACTTGTGCAGATATGAACATATCATACTCGTGGGTTTTAGTTCGATCTTAGTTTTAAGATACAAATTAGAATATTTCAAATGTTATTTTAAGTGATCGTTTCATTTAATTTAGTATATTCCCTGTTGTTGTTGTTGTTGTTGTTATTATTATTATTATTATTATTATTATTAGTATTAGTTATTAGTATTATTATTAATTATATTTTTAATTAATAAGTTTATTATTGTCATTATTGAGTGTAGTTAGTTACCACTGCCACCGGGTATATACCCATTGCAGTGTGAATAAATACATACATACATACATACATACATACATACATACATACATACATACATACATACATACATACATACATACATACATACATACATACATACATACATACATACATACATACATACATACATACATACATACAATATAGGATTCTGGAATGTGTAAGATATTACGAAATATGTCTAACAGAATAATAGACATTTTCCTTCATTGTTTCTATATTACACAAACACATATCTATTTCTCAAGCACCTGTATACAACATGAATTTATAAGGTTGGTTAAGGGTATTCTCTTTCCGTCATCTCTTATCTGTTAACTTCACGCATGCAATGTTACAACTCTGTAACTTGAAGGGACAGCATGGCGCGCGTTGCCGCTGAGATATTTCACTCCTGAAGTCTCTTGTACTTTAAAAATATTTCTCAAATCTGAGAGTTTGAGTTTTAAATACAAAACTTTGAAACTTTTGAAAATGAAATACACAATTTTATAAAATTATAACTTTTACAACACTGGAGGCTTAAAATCTTCATTATAAACATTTCAGAAAACTGACAAAGACACGTTGAATTCCAGAAGAAAGTGTGTGTGTGTGTGTGTGTGTGTGTGTGTGTGTGTGTGTGTGTGTGTGTGTGTGTGTGTGTGTGTGTGTGTGTGTGTGATGTTCAGAATTAAATAATAAAGTGATCTTCCTTCTTGTCTCCCAATATTTGTTGGTAAGGTCTACAAAAGTCTAGCAACCAATCCTAAAAGCTACAGCATGCTTTCTAGTTCATTCCAGAGTCAGTTTTAAATATCTGAAGGAATATTTCCATCCTGAATTTTAATTTTCGAGTCTTAAATAATTCTGGTGATCGCTGAAATTAATTTCATTTTTATAATTAGACTTCGAAGTTCAGGTCCCGGTGGAGGAGATACAGGTTGACTGATAGCGGAGTGTTGAATGGAGGTGGGGGAACAGGTTAAGACTTGTTTACTTTTTTCGGTCTGGTTGAAAGTTTCGTACGTACTAGCACTGAAGCTGGGACAGTTGGGACTACGTGAAGTGATTGCGATATCGAGATTTAAATTCAATTGGAACATATTTTAAAATATCGCACCCTTTAGTGGAACGATCGGTCGTGATACGCTCGTTAAATTGCCGCCAGTACAAGGTCATCTCATCCATTGGTCTTATCTTGTATGGAAGGCGATTAATAAGTCTCTATATGTTTTGCTCCACGGTAAAAATCCATCATCTTTACTTTCTGCGTTTATGATAAGGTCGTTTAATGGGCCTCCCAATGGAACGTACCAAAACAGGAACATGAAGTTATGAATAAAATAGTATGAAAATCTCAAACAGTCTTATTTAATTAATAATTATTCAATATTTGATTTACAATATAGTTATGATAGGTCCATACATAGTGTTCCTCCATTCTCCTGACAATTCAAAACGTTTTACAAATATTATTGATATAGCAGTAGATTAATAACAATCTTAACAGAGATAACTGTCAGAAAATATAATAAAAGAATTTCACAACTGTTAAAGCAAACATTGATACGGTAATATAATTATTTTATAAATTATTAACGTTCAGATTTTTTACTAGAAAACTGGATGATAAAAGTTCTTGCATTATCGTGATTGTTTCTCCGTTTATAATGTTTAATTTCATCCAATATCATTATCAGATGTGGCAAAAACAAAATTACTGTGCAAAAAACTTCTCCACCTCTTCAAAAGATAAATTTCCAATTTTATATTTCCATTTTAAACAATTTTCTGGTCATGGAGAGGTTAATTAAACTTTGTCTTTTGAAATGATAAACCTATCTCTTTTCTTGTCTTCACAGTAAAAGAACCGTGTTTTCCTTATCGTTTGTGGATTTATCTCGTAACATATTTACCCATCATCCGCTACCATCGGATTATGCTGATGAATTACTTGGCGCTCGTTCGAAAACGTCCGATGCAGACCTCTGACGTGAAGTGTTTCCGATTTCTAGATGGCAAATTCAGAGCAAATTATTTTAAATATACATTACTAATTCCTTCCACAAAAAAACTCACATTACAAATAAGTAATTTTATTTTAAATGGCAAAATGCGTCACAATTGCTGGAAAATATACAATCTTAATAATGTACCAGAATTTGACATGATTTTGATGTAGGTCTCCGTATTTAAAAATTATACTGCCTATAACTCAAAATTAGAAATAGGAGATATTTAGCCTACCCAAATAATTCGAGTTATTATTGCTATTAACAATACACCTATAAGTTTGTAATAACGATGTATCATAACACTTGTTTCACTCAGCTCCTTCCATATATTAAGTTTACTGTTGGCGGTAATTCCAGGATGGAGACTCAGTGCGAGAGGCTTATGGTAGAAGCTTCTAAAGATATGACTACGACCTTGACTCGCAAGCTTGAGAGGGGACCGGGAAGAGGTATCGATTCGTTACATCTCGGTACGAAACACGGTTAGTCTCAACAATAACGCTTTGCGCTACCGGTATATTGGTGTTTTGTGAGATTCGCTGCGTTATTGAATATTAGTTTAATCAAACGTTCATGTATGTGTGTGTGTTACAAATTAATTTTATGTAAAATGACTCATTGTTTATAGCCGTGGTTGTCAATACTTGCTGAAATGGGTAACGGGTAAGTAGTGCATCGAAATATGCACCATTATGCAGAAGTAAGAAGTAAAAAGCATACCCGGCCAGCAGCCCAGGATGCACGCCAATGCAATGTCTTATCCGCGGGTAAGAGACACTAGCCCGAGGGTGCACTGTGCCGATGACCTCTGGTTTATAGAATTACAAGAAAAACCGTTTCCAACTTGGACGTATGAAACAAAATTGTTTACAAAGATACGAGATTGACAGCATATTGTCACATGGGGATGAAGACATAATAGAAGTTTTCAATTTTCTTGATGTAAAAAATATCCTTGGCTAACAGAGTGCTCTGAGACAAATAAGTTATATTGTAATACCCATCTTGTGGCAACTGTGTCACAAACAATTATGATAGAAAAGCCCATAAACATCTGTTCTATAAAAAGATACAAGATAAGCAGGTTTTTTTCAACAGTAATCTCACTAGAGGTTTTGATTTATCTAGAGAAAATCAAAACTCGAGTGGGACTTAATCGACTATTACAAGATTAGAAGAAAGTATATAAAGATTAGAAGAAATAAAGTACCCTAATACAATATAATATTAATTGACTTACGAAAAGACAACTGTCTTCAAATGTATTATTGTACCATCTCAACATTACGTTAGATGGAAGTAGTGTTTTATGATTGTTTTCTTGTTATCAGTTGTGCCAACTATGGAATCTTCATTGAACTCTGTGGACGGTTGCTTGTCAAGAAGGCTTTGTTGATTCATTTTCATTTTTATTAAACCAGTTGCATTTCACTTCAATCATCCGGTCCCAGTAATCAACGTCACTTGACAGATGATTTTCAATAAATCTTAATATTAAACAATCTCTGATACGTGACTATCCATAATATCATATAGCAGAAGCTATAACAAACATAACCTAAATAATATAAACAAGTGTTAGAAAAGTTTTAATTAGGGATGATGAAATAAACAAGAAACGTTTCAATTAACGATGAAATAAAAAATAAACATGAATACGAGTAATTTTAAAAGAAACAATTATTGAAAGTACAATTTTCAAATTTGAATGTTTTTAGTGGTTGATGGTTCAGTTGATGTTATATTGGACGTGTGCGTAAAAGAAGTGAACTCGTTGATGTCCCTCAACTTATTCAGGATTTCCGAATGGTGCTCCTCATTTATTTGTAAATAGGGACCAGAAGATCTTTATTAATTCTTGTTCTTGAATGCCAATGCGAGTCATATTTGAAACTGCTGTGCATCGACTGGAGTGGTTTGTAATTTTTTTTTTTTTTTTTTTTTTGATGTCCAGATCAGTATAGTTTGAAATGTTGGCAAACAAAGAAACAAATGCTAGGGACGCGATAAAATTGTGCGATAAGCAGCCATGATTGGTTGAAAGACGTCCTTTCGTACCGTTTTATTGGTCAAAAGTAGTGTGACGTAGTAGAAGTCAGCCTAATCAGTATTTACACCTCAACTTCTCCACTGGTAGCCTATAAGAAAGACTTCTTATGGACGTAGTTTGCAGTATTTGCTGCACAAGCCACTAGTGATAATATAAAATGTACTAGTGGCTTCTGCTGCAATTGCTGCAAACTAAGTTCATTAGACTTTCGAATAAAAATGTTCCAGATTTATTTTCAATAAAGAATACCAGACATTTTAAAAGTTATTTGCTTCCATAATAATGAAACACACTCCTTCTGAATGGTTTTTTATGCCAAATACTTTTTCTTGAACCTATGCACCTTAATTTTTGAGTTTCAACGCGAAAACGCAAGTAACAATGTCAGGACGATCAGTGGGTTTTTCATTTGGGAGTAAAGCAATAGCTATTTCAGATTATTGTCGATTGTAGGTGAAAGTTAAAAAATGTCAGGTTTGCTATGCTTTAGAACAATATGCATAGCATCTTGGTATAGCTGCTGCATGTAGAGCTTGAAATGTAGAGGGTAAAATCATTTTATCTTGCTGAAATGATAGGGAGACTACAAAATTTTGTAGGCCTCTCCTTTTACCAGTAAGTAATACCTTTTGATCTTTCGTTAGGAACTGTAAGTTTTGCGCTCTCTCGACCCAATAGGTCTACTGAAGAGAATGACGCATATAAATATCTACTCCACACCGCCATTAAGTATATGAAAAAGACCCAACCCCACTTGATTAATAACTATGAAAATATTTGATTTTTAATAACAATATTATCTTACGTAAGTTTTGTAGTTATATATAATAGCCGCCACTCAGTAAATGATAGAAATGAAGATCTAATTTAAGACATTCTCTGCATCTAATTATATAACCATAAAACGTTTCAGTTTTATATCATTAATATAATATATGTATAATATTAATGAAAAATGTCACATCATTATCATTATCATTACAACTATAATATTTCATTTCTAATGGTAATAATATCTTCAAACCACTTCAAGTTTTGTACATTTTAATATCCAATACACAGCTGTACTCAGAAAATTACACACCTGTAAATTATTTTTAGTAAGTCCTGAAGTTTTTAATAACCAATTGAATTTGAACTCTAAATATGTCAGCAATCCTGCAGGTCATGGCCTTCCTGTAATAGCCTATTGTTTATTGTAGTGTGTGTTTTGTTTTATTCTGAAATGCAATTAGTTCTTAAAACTGACGAAAGATGGATTTTGGAAAATAGGAAAATTATGTAGGAAAACTAACTCTTCACTGAAAGTTACTATTTTTCTGAAAATCCTTGGATGCCAAGCTTCAAAATGACGGGTCATTCATTAAAATCCGTGCAGCCGTTTTCCCGTAATTTTCATTAGCATTTCAAATTATACAGACGATTGACAAATTTATGATGCTTACTGGTGACAAATGCTCTTGATGATGCTGAATGATGATGTTCATTGATGCCTGGTGATGAAGCTGGTGATGATCTGATGATGATGTGCAATGATTAAACTGCTGTCTCTATGATGCTACCCCACCTCCCTCAAATCCATTTTAATATTATCCTCCCATCTACGATGATGCCTCCCTAAAGCTGATTTTCCTCCGGTCTGCCCAACTAAAACTCTATATGCATTTCTGGATGATGATACATGCTACATCCCTGCCATCTCAAACGTCTGGATTTTAAGTTCCTAATGATGTCTGGTGAAGAATACAATGATGATGCAGTTCTGATGTTGTGATAACTTTCTCCATTCTCCTGTATGATCATGCTTATGCCCAAATATTTTCCTGATGATGACCTGATTCTCAAACACCCTTAATGATGATATCTCTCCCAGATGATGAGTCCAAGTTTCTGCAACTGATGACAGATGATGCTGTAGATATAACTGTTTTATAATGATGATGCTAACTTTCAGATTTTGGACATGCAGACTGGATGATGAAATGCTTCTCAATGAATAATATGCTGAAGATTTCCCATGATTGATGCTGAAGTTTAATTTCCTCCTGATGTGTCATTTATATTTGTTACTGTTGCTGAAGATATTTGATTTTGAACATGATGATCGAAGGATAAATCTCCAATTTTATTTTTCCATTTGTACAATTATTAGACTAAATTAATATATGTACATGATGAAGCTGTGCTTATGATGAGAAATAATGAACAAAAATGTATTTTGCACAGATATAAAGAACTGAAAATTGAGTCTGAGGTTACTAATATTTTGTGAACATTCCCTTATTCTTTATTAACGATGTTGATTTTGTCATGGGATGCTGGAAACCAAAGTTTGATCTGTTTTTCTTTGAATATCAGCATCATTTAGCCAGATATCAGACAGTGCTTAAATGAGTCCATGTTTTGCTGTAAGCCTCTTTTTGTTCACTTTCTTCTTAAAGTATAGATCACAGATTTTCAATTTCGTTCATGTCCGGTCTTGTAATCAGGCCATGGGAGAATATCTTCTGCAGTGTATATAATTAAAACACCAGTAGTACCAACATAGCCAGAAAAAATTTACTTAACTATTGAGGAAATATACCAGAAGATGTAAACAATCATATTTACAACAAAAGAGACTCTGTGAATTATACTGATAGTTGATATGACGAATTATATTATGTTTACAAGAAAACGTTTTAGTCTAATAATTTGTCCACGTCTGTATATATAGATTGATGCTGCTCACACCCCACCCTGCCTCCAAAAAACAACCCCTGCTACGTCCTGCTCTGCAGCTGCTGATGATGATGATGATGCTGATGATGATGATGCTGATGATGATGCTGCTGATGATGATGATGATGATGATGATGATGATGACGACAAAAATGTTCGGATCTGTTTGAAACTCTCAAATGCGTATCTAATGTCAATAATGACAACCAACTGAGCAACACGCAGAACTTGAAAAAAAAAAGGGGGTTCGAATAGAATATAATTTCTCAGACTCTAAAAATAAAATATTCAAACTTAAAGGGCTAAAAACTAATCTGAATCATAAAGTTTGTACTTGAGGCATTTATTCCTATTTGTAATCAGTACAGTTTGAAGTGATACGTGAGTGAGAAGAAAATGAAGAAGAACAAGCAGAGGAAGAGCGAGGGCTGTAAAGCAAAGATTCAATTCTGCAAAGAGCGCAAGCAGCCCGTGTTTAAACAAGGAATCCCACAGCGCCGTCCGTTGCTTAAAAAGCGGTTGTGGAACAATTTACACTTGTTTGCCTTCGGTATTAGTTGCGGAGAGCGGGGGATTCGCCGCTACGATCGTGTTTTAATCCCTCTCGAATAATAACAGTGAGACGGGGCAGGAGGCGGGCGAGACTCGATCACATGTGTGCGGGATTGCGGCACGGCGCGGCTTATCAGACCATCACACCCACACCCCCCTGCCTCCAAAACAACCGCCGTGGCTACGTCCTGCTCTGGAACAACATGGTTACGCCAGAGAGTGCGAAAACACTTTCACTTGGAATTCGATCTGAAATTATAGTCTGCCTACATGAAATGTCCCTTTCGTCTTTATGCAATATCTGTATCTTTCTTTTCTATAAAGATCTTGTGGCCATTTATACATATAGAATGCTAACATAACACGTATTAATCAAAATGAAGAAAAAGTGCAATAAACATGATAAAAAACAATACCTTCTACGTTGCGACGAATTTTTATTTACAATGATAATAGCCTAAATTCACAACATATGGAATGTATAGGACAAAATATCTCATATTAATGTGTCCACAATGTTAACATCTTAATGGTCATGTTGTGAAGCAGCCGTGGCGAGAACGTGACTCGCGAGACATTGTGGCTCGCAGTGATAGCTGTGCATTTCGCTTGCTTCTAACCTCCGCCAACCCCCACCCTCTCACTCACTGGAGTCAAACTCCGTTCCATTTGTATTTGTCTCTGACCTGCGAGTGGCATATGTCTCTCTCGAAACCATGTATCTCTACAAAAATGAAAGTGTCAAACAGGATGGGAGGACGAATTTTTTTGCTGCCAATATGATGAGAATATTAAATGTATGATTTGTTCACAAGTATTACTAGGAAAACGGCTGTATAACATAAAACGGCATTATACTATATGTTACTGTTGAAACATTAAAAGGTTAAAGTGTTATCATCATCATCATCATCATCATCATCATCATCATCATCATCTCTGTACGTCGACCCTTTTTCAGCAGATGTGCGAATAATGCGGTTAGCTCTTCGATTTGAACTCACAGATTTACAATGTGATGTTAAATGAAAGCTAGACGTAAGGACTTGACAAATGTTGAACTTTCAAATCTTTGCCAGAAAATAAATATCCGAAGCTTCGTTCTTTCGCTTGCTCTGTTGAAGCCATGTTCCCTACAACTTACGTTTGTAAAAAATTATTTTCAACAATGAAAATAGTAAAAACCAAATTTAGATCACGACTGACAGACAAATACCTTCGTGATCAACTACGACTGGCAGTAAGTGACATAATTCCTGATTTTGAAACTCTGTCGCAGAGACATTCTGAAGACAGTTAATTTTAGGTTGTGATATTGTTCATTTATTGTTCATTTCTTTCTTCGTTACACGTACTAAACATTAGTTTGTAGCCTTGTACTGTATAAATTATACATTTAAGTGCTTGACGTAAGGAAAATGAAAATCCATTAATAAGTAAGATAGTTGCTTCACTTCCCCTTCGGGTGTCCGCCTCCCACCATAGGTGCTATGCACGTTGCAGGTTACACAGTGGCTCGGCGTACGATTGCATTTTCGCCACCACTGTTGTAATGTATGGAATGCGAAGGAAAAAAATCTCATACTAATTATGTTAACATCTTACGTCAAGATCGGAGTATGAGTAACAGGGTTATTTTACAATTTATGGAATATGAAGGAAAAACATATCATATTAAAGTTATTATTATTAAATAAAGAAACAAAGAGAGAAAACACAAACAAAGCAAAGAAGGAAAAAGAAAGAAAAACAAACAAAATGTATAAATAAATAAATTACTAAACAAATAAAGAAAGAAGCAAACAAACAAAGAAGGAAGCATTATAAAATGTAAACTGTACGTCAAAAAGAGTGAGACACACACAATATTGATTGTTGTTGTTTATTCAACTGTCCAAAGAAAGGTCTAAACCTAGGTGTGCAGTGAAATTTTTAATACTTTTCTGGTAAAAATATTTAGTAGCCTATAATAATTTCTCTCAATATCACTTTTCAAAAATGGAACATGATGCTTTTACTTAAAAAAATCCAAACTATGCATTTTTAAGCAACATAAAATCAGTTTTATTTAGTTATTTATTCTGGTGGAGTTAAGGCCATCAGGCCCTCTCTTCCACACCACCAGAAATACAACTACAAGATTAAACTCGAAAATATGTCACAATAATATAAATATAGTCAGGATAGGAGAAGAAATATAAAGAAGGTAAAATTGCGATTTGTAAATGAGGCCTTAGATAATGTTCGAATACTTGGGGTGTACTGTAAGCAGTAACATGAGCTGCTGCCAGGAAGTCAAAAGGAGGATAGCAATGGCAAAGAAAGCTTAAAAAAAAGGAGCATCTTCTGCGGACTTCTGGAAAAAGAACTAAGGAAGAGACTAGTGAAGTGCTTTGTGTGGAGTGTGACATATGGACATTACGACGAATTGAAGAGAAATGACTAGAAGCATTTGAAATGTGGATATGGAGAACAATGGAGCGTGTGAAATGGACAGACAGAATAAGAAGGGAAGCTGTGTTGGAAAGAGTGGGTGAAGAAAGAATGATGCTGAAACTGATCAGAAATAGGAAAAAAGAATTGGCTGTGTCACTGGACCAGAATAAAAGCACTACAGAATAATTTAGAAAGACAGGAATTGTTTAGTAAAAATCCAGAGAAATGCAAACCCAACAGAATCATAATGGCCAAAATATAAATGGAGAAGAAACAAAAGAGAAAAAAGACCTATAAAGATTTCTTTCTCCTCATCAACGTGCCTTCTGAAGGTTGCATTGGAAGGAATGGTGAACGAGAGAAGAGTTCATAAGGGCAGGAGAAGATATCAGATGATAGACGACATTAAGATAATATATGGATCATATGAGACAAAGAGGAAAGACTGGAGAATGCTGAGTTTGCAGTGAAGGACCTGCCCTTGGGTAGTACACTATGAATGAATG
The DNA here is from genome assembly GCA_025594305.2 of Periplaneta americana. NCBI lineage: Eukaryota > Metazoa > Arthropoda > Insecta > Blattodea > Blattidae > Periplaneta > Periplaneta americana. The sequence goes on from JAJSOF020000035.1 coordinate 4,067,320, forward strand.
AATATAAATATAATGAAATATTATGCATTTATAAATAACGAACACGAAAATGTGCAAATATATGCAACATAAAAATTTAGTTTGATAAGCTTAAATGTTGATGATTCATAAAGATATTATTACAAACTTGCCATGCATTCCATGGTCTGCCATAAGACAAAGTATACTGATCAAGTATATAAAATATGATAATTTAATTTAACAAAATGTGATTGCAATCGGATAGCAAACTAACACTAGACAAAAGATATAGAAGAAAAACATTCTTAGAATTTAAATACAGGATCGTTTTAATTTAAGTTACAGTTTGGAATGGATGGTTCCTTAAGATATCGAGTGACCCCTTCAAAGCGGCTAGCTCCAACTGTTCAATCAATTAATTATAATCAATGGAAAAATATATGCAAATGCATGAACTTTCTCGCCCTAGTAATCAGATTTACAGTTTGTATAGAAATAAACAAATAATAATAAAAGACACTAAAGTACACAGCATAAAATAAATGAAAGAAAGGTACTTCTTTACTATTGCGTTACCATGTACCAGATAGATATATTTACGTACTTGACATCTAGTTAAATCATATGTACCATAAACAAAAGACGAATTGAGTGCCGAAACATATTCCGTACCGAAATAAGGGTGAAAGCTACAGTAAAAATGGGGGTCGGCGGAGAGGTGCGGGCAGACAGGATCGCTCTTGAGGTGGCAGAGGTAGGCGGCAGGGGGGGCAGCGTGTATACATTTCATTTGTTTGTGTTTCCTTACTGAACACAGAAGAAAGGCTAGTTTTCGTATGGTAGAATCAGTGTTAGGTTAGGTTAATTTAGGTTTTTTGGTATGCCTTGCATTTATTCATAATTGTCTAAGAATGTCATTACCCCACTCAAACTCCTCTCTCCCACGCTAGTGTCTTCGATTGGGAGGTCCTTGCTATGCACCTTCCTTTGGTAACACTATTGTACATCACTCACAGAACACCTACAGGCAGATCTGACTACTTCCGATAGCGTTAAATTAAATCTATAATTCTAAAACTACTATTTCCATTATTTATTTCAGTTTTAGCTTTACGTACCTAACGAACCAGCACCGAATTTCCATACAGAACTCCATTGTTATCCAAGCCAACCACAGGTCCACTCTTCTTGCATTCGAGGTTAGTAATACGTTTCTTCGAAATATTATTGAATGTCTTTATTTTATACACTGTTAACTCACAAAATAATGCTACAAGGCAACAAAATCACAATAAACTCAAGCAAAAACTTATAAAATATCAATTAGAAATCTTTGTTTACAACACTCGCGAACTATGAATAAGACAAAACAGGTTTGCCAACATGAAGTCTTCTATCGAGCATGTCAGAAAAATTGCCTGACAAATAATTGCAAAATTTTAAGAGAGATTGTACTGAAATAAATTTTAAGACTGAAGGTTGGTATGATAGGATTGGGACAGCTATGTCCTAGTGATCGATAATTTGTTCATGTAAAGATAGGGTTTGTTTACAGGGACATCATCGCACGTACATCACCGGTGAATATAAACGCTGACGATGATCGCCAGAAAGTTTATTTTTTTTTATCAGCGTACATCGCTGTAATTTCTCATCTGTTTTGTTGTATATTTTCATCTACTACAAATGGTCATGTAAAATAGTTAACATAGGTCAAGGACTTTACAAAAAATGAATCGGAATAAATCCAAGATACTGAAGGAATATTTCTTCTAGAAGTGGAAGAAAGCGACGATAATTGTATTAAGCATGCTACAGACTAAAAAAGTAGGCCTATTGATTTGTTTTGTTGCCATAACTCGTACAGATTAGTGACTCTGTATTTATACATGGCCTTCTCGAAATATCGATTATTGAACACGTGCGTTCTGAACTTGCTTCGGAAGCAACCTCCAACGATCTGCGTTGTCGATCATCGCCGTAAAGAAACGTATGCATTCATTTGAACTGCTAGGTCGCTAGTAGCTCCAGGCGACAATCGCCGTAAACAAACTATAACGTAAATACGAGTAAAAATGCAATAGATTTAGAAGGAAGTAGAGGGGAATGAAATATTGAATTATATAATGCGTGCATATTTTGTGCTATTGCTATTGGCAACACTGATTATTGACTTCGCCTATCTATTCATAGAAGTAATAAATAAGAAGCCACACTTACATTAAACAAATTATCAATTAGTAGGGTGAAATATCTTTGAACGTAAGTGTACGTATTTTTCAATTTTTGGATTCTTCAAGTCCCAAAACATCCAAATCACATTTATGAACTATTACTTTGTAGAAATTGCTTAAAATTTATGAGCTCATGAATTTTATTAATAATCATAGACGAAAGCCAAGCTTAATTCATGACACTCCTATTCTCCATACTGATAAATTAATTTACTGAAGCATTTCTCTTTGGTATGTACACTTACGTTTAAAGATATTTGACCTCTACTGATCGATAGTGATCGATAATTTGTTGGTGTAAGTGTGGCTTCTTTAGTTATTACTTCTACGAATAGATGGCAAAGATAATAGTTAGTGTTGCCAATCATACATAAATATACCCGCATTATAGAATTTAGTATTTAATCTCCCTCTCTGATTTAAAAAACATTGGATTTAGCGGGACACCGCTGATCTTGTCATTATGAGAATAATTTATGCTTAATCTACATCATCATTTTCCCAGACACTTTTTAACAGCCCCAATAATGGTGCCACCTATTGAGAACTAGCGGAACTATTTCAAAGTTTAATTTGTTATGTCTTTGGTTCTGACTTCTACCGTGGTTAAAAAGTTCGCTTACACGATCATAAAATCGAGGTTAGATATCTTTTAACATCAGTGAACATATAAAATGAAATCATAAATTTGAGGAATTTAAAAAAACAATATTTCGTAAATACCTAAAAATATGACTTTGCACTATTTGAGACTTTAAGAATTCAAAAATTAACAAAATAAATACTTGCTGGAATGAGAAAGAAGAGATTCGTTTGCCCACTTTTTTTTACATGAAGAGCATAATTTTTTAAAACATGTTGAAAATATTTTTATTTCTCTTCATATGATTTTTTAGTACTTTGTCAGAAACGAATTTGTCTTTTAATGAAAACTTTAATTTAGTGTATTAAAAGTCTACTAATACAGTCGAACTTGAAGGGTGCAGAAACAATAGACTGTGCGGTATACATTGCCTTTTATTCATCTCATCATATTTTCGTATTGAGACTTCAATTTAGTGTATTAACGTATATTTGTGTATGTAAATAATTCTTCTTTGGAAGACTTTATGTTACAGACTATAGCCACAATTTTTATTATCTTATACAATAATAATATGTATCCAAGTCGTTTTATTAGGTCTGATTTATTATTTGTGATATTACTACATATTGAGTTGTCTTCAGTGATGTATTAATATTTTTGTCTGAGGATCCAAAGTGCTCGGTTTAAAATCCGATCGAGGGAAATATATTGTTAAGGAACAATTAAAACCCCCAGCATGAATTCCTCCTGAAGGAAAATAAAGTCAGAAAGCTAGACGTCAATACAAAAAAAATCTTGTCATTTTACTACATGTAGAAGAATACACAAAATAACAGGCTAGAAGACATTTTCATTTTATAGTATTGTTATTGTTTCGGCTTCAATTCTTCTTCTGCAGAACATAATGGTGTCATTAATCATGAACAGAAATTCAATTATAAGTTACTGATGTACAAATTTAGATTAAAATATGTTTTGGAGTCTTATGTTTATAATTAATTTTGGATTATAATTTCCAATTTATAAATTTCGGATTAGATCGGTGCTTTTGTATGGTTCAACAGTATGAGGATATGTTTATAAGACAGAGTTAATTCTATTCAAGTAGTGCAAAATGAAGTGTTACGTGTAATTCATAGTAGCGGGTGGTACATGAGAAATGAACAGATACATAAAGGCCTAAAAGTGGAAAGTATTCCAATTATCTTTAGGAGATTTGCTAAAACATTTTATACACAGGCACAGTCCCACCAAAATGTGTGTGTGTATATCTCAAAACTAGAAACTTATAACTTCAAACATTACACAAACACCGTACATCTTTGTTCCTCTTATCAGACAAGTAGTTATTAATCAAATTTGTTTTCGTGTTGCTCATCCTGGTGATGACGTCAGTGCAGCATCATACATGAACTACTGCTAAGCACGAATGTAAATAATTAGGAACAGTCAGGTGATCATCTTCAGGATTTCCATACAGCAGTGATCACCAAAAGCTGACATGCCCCTGCCTCCACTCAAGCGTAATCATGACATCATATCCCCACCCTCTGTTTACAGCCATCACTTCGATATAAGTAAAGACATTTATCAGCAGTGGACGTACGTATGTAATGTTACAAGTGTGCGGGATAATATGTTTCGATGTCTTTTCCAAAACAGATAGTAAGTAAAAACTTAATTTTAAGGAGCATGGGAGAAAAAGTATTTATTTTGTGCAGATGGCAAAAAATATGAGATATTTAATTTGTTGTAAAATTTTAAATGAAGTATAAAAGAACAATGTACGTTGTAATTATTTTTCTGATTATAAAGACTACCACATCCTTACCTGTAACTTGAATAATAAACGAACAATAAAAAGTATTGGCTTCTATGTCTTAATGAGGGTAAAATATTTCGACTTTTTTTTTCGACGTATGTAGCGTAATTTGAATATTTCATTAATAAATAAACAATACAAAATATTGGCTTCTATGTTTTAATCGGAGTAAAATACTTCGACGTTTTTTTAAGTATGTAGTGTAATTTACAACTTCGTGACCAGCCTGGTACGTTTTTCTAATTTCAAATATCTGCTGATGTAGAGTACACGTTCTTTTTATGGTAAGTAAGAAAATAAATTTATTTTATTTTATTAATAATACAAAAATAATGAATAGGAGGATAAAAAAATAACATGGAAAAAAATGTCTATAGTTAATAAGTAGAAGAATATTATATTGCTTTTGTTTTTTGGTCACAGTCCGTTTCTGCACTGTTATTCACTGCATTACCTGAGGAGATACCCAATCCACCCCTCTCCCTGCTTTAGTGGTATGCGGGTTGCATTTCTATTACGTCACAACTTCGTGGTGTTTGGCAACCAAGGCGATGAGTTTTAAAAAATTCTTATTTCATAATATTATTTCACAATTTACTGGCAACCGGATCAATAATGCTGGGTATGTTCTATCAAATAAAGGGCTCGGGTGTAAAACATGGTAACTAACATTTTGGTCAAAAATGAGATATGTAGTTTATAATATATCTTACATTCTGCGTCTAATCCAGTAGTTAGTTTTCCAACATATCAACAGATGGCAGAAGCATACAGATTTTACTTTCCTGGTAACCATACAAACTGGTGCATGTATAAATGTTTATCTACCTTTAACTTCAAAACACTAAACGTCACTTACCGTGTTTTACTCCCGAACCCTTCAAATATCGGATAAGACACAATTTTTTATAAAACGGCGAGGAGTATGTGCATCTACAGAAACTAAAAAGATTTCAGGAATGCTGAAACTGTTTTAAAAATATATAATAGTTTAATACGAAGTAAATTAGAGCACGCATCTAAGTTTGGAACCCTCACTATCACTCGCACTCCGTCATTCTAGAGAGAGTACAGAATAAAATCCTAAAACTGCTGTATATGAAAAAATCACTCATGTTACAACATATTCCAATCTTATGAATCCATGCTGGTTGAATTTAATGTACCATCTCTCAGTAGTCCAGGATAAGAGCGCAACAAATGTATTTGTTCAAAACCATAAATGGCTTAATAGACAACCCTGATCTTCTACAGCTAATTAGTTTCAATATTGGTAAATCAAATTTGAGAAAGCGATCTCTCTTTTATTTACAGACAACAAAAGCACTATCTCATAAAATGTCTCCACTTTTATTAATGCTTCGAACTTACAATCATCTATCAAATAAACAGGATTTAGATTTTTCGTTATCGTACAATATGTACAAGAAAAAGTTATATAAAGCATTACATGAAACACATGTTCTGTGTTGGTGAGTTTTTTGAATAAATGAATTGAGCCTACTGGGCCTGCTGTATATTGAATTTATTAACATGATGTTGTATTTGCTCTGCAATTTTCCAATTATAGCTACGCCTACATTTTGAATTTTTGGCTGTGATGTCTGTACTTGGCTCTTTATGATTTGTTTTTATTTGGTGTTTTTCATTTATATCTGTATCTGTGTCTTTTATTTAGGTGGTTTTTTTCTTCCCTTTTCCATTTTTAATTTGTAATTACACTTGTATCTGTTTTACCTCTTTTTTCGTGTTATATGCAATTCTATGTTTTTTTAATCTGTACTGTCTATTGTAATTGGGGATTTGCCCTGTTATGGACATAAATAGATAAAGAAATAAATGTTGCCATATAGATGACCGTCCACTGCAAAAGACAACTTATCTTCACTAATACAAGAATTTTTAACATTGCGAATTGAAATTGCCATAACTTTGTGAGATTTTGGAATTTGGAAATAAAAAAAAATAAATAATAACAACAATTTTCTGCATTTTGAGACAAAATTAAAAGTTCTGTATTGACTTGGGTGAAGATAACTTTTCCAATGGACTTGAACCCTTCCATTATTCCTTAAACTCTAGTTGGCAAATAGTACTTCAATTTGCCCTGCAATTTCTTACTTGTTTTCTTCGATGTGCCTGTAGTTATCACACCTTTAACACATTTGCAGATCCATAATGAAGAACCTATAATTAGGGGTAGAAAAAAATAATAAATTACCAATTAAGACCAAAGTATTTTCCTTTAATCTAGATATACAGAGATAGTTTTTGAGAAGGGAAATTAAGAAACAAACAACTGCCAATAAAATGAGTCAAATATACAAGCAAAAATTTATGCGGTGTTTGTAACAGTCTGTAATGGTTTTCAGGTGTCCCATGAGATTTGTTAAGCGCTCAAGTATATTACATTGAATACACACTCTATCAAGTCTTTTTTCATGAGTGCAGGACTCAACTGTACGTATATGATCATGAACAGCTGTTCTTTTCTTTCTCACAAACATGGCGTCGTGATATCAAGGCCCGTCGACGTGTTCAGTTCAAAGGCCGAAAAAAATATTTGTGCATCATTTAACACTAATTATATGTGCGCTACTAATAAACTTGTCACTTGTTTTTTTTTCTCCATTGTTTCTTCCATTTGGCACTTTTGAAGAAGAAAAAAGTAGTTTTTCATTTGTTTATATACATCAACACGTCACTGTTGTCAGGGATACATGTTCATCAAAACAATTGAGCGTGTCACTATTTACACAAAACACTGACAAGTTTCTTCTGGCGTTGCGTCACACACACTTCGAAACTAACCGAGTCAAAAGACATTGTCTCCTTCACACTTCCACTCCTTCCGGGATGTTCAAGATAGATATGATCAAGGAAGCTGTGTGCAGAAGCCTGTACGCAGGGAAGAGTCAATATTGTGGGCTGAAAGTGAAATCTCAAATAATTTTAGACATGTTTTTATGCTTGAGCAAAACGTTATTCACCTTGTTGAAGAAATATCTCAATATTTATTATTTTGGCTTATAATGACAACTTTTATAATTATTACATTAGTTTCACAACTTCAAACGTTTTTATTGAAGATATGTAATGATTTGTAATGATTTTAGAGGAGGCTTATGAAGATAAAGGAGGTGATATTTTCAATGGCGATATTGATGCAGAGGAAATACGATTTGATATAAAAACAGTATATTGTGCCGCTATATATATATATATATATATATATATATATATATATATATATATTAATGTAATGATGTAATCGCTGAAAACAAATTCTAGTTTCACATATATACAAAATAAACTACAATATTCTCCATTGTTTCTTCCGTTTGATTCAATTTTGAAGAAGAAAAAAGCAGTTTTTAATTTGTTTGTTTATATCAACACGTCACTGTTGTCAAGGATACAAAATAAAATGAGTTTGGTTGAAATTGTTTGTATGTTATTCATTACACATTGAATAATAGATGCCTTCTGAATGGAGCTAAAATGTAGGTATTTCAGTAAGTCCTACGTACATCATAATATATATACAGGGACATCATTTTATTTTTACTTCAATTTTTATTGTACCTGAGTGTTTGAATGTACTTCACTCCCACCCCTTCTACTAATGAAGTTTAACCGTCCTCAACAGAGATCCAAGACCGCATATACAGTCATAGTAGCCTTGCGGCCATAGTAAACAGTACGTTCCAAAAATATGTTCGCGTTTTCCAGTGACGAAAGAGCTTTCAACATTGCATCATTTTCCATTTGCCTACGTCGCATCCCGGTTTCCCCCACCTGCTTCTATTCGCCTCTCTGTAAATGCTAGTGGCTGGGCTGTCTTAGATCTTTTCTGGGAACCTTAATTTCTATTAGGAATTGGACGTCTACGTAATATTATATCCATACAATTGTTTAAAATAACTTAAATAAAAGGGCCTCGTTAAGTAATTAACTGTCACATGATTTCCTCCCTTTCTACGACGCTGCGACGTAACCACTTGGATGGACAGTAGATAACATGTCTGAGTAATTTTATCTTTTCGGATCGGGCAGAAGTGAAGATTGAATTTACAGTACGTAAGGTCTCTTTTATAGAGTAGGTACAGAATTATTTCAACATGAGTTACTGATAGGAAGTACGAACCTGGTAATTAGAATTACGTACAATAGTTTATAGTGCGATAATATGCACGTTAGAACTGAAGCCTGTATCGGAATGAACGGCCACCATTTTTTAAAAAATGTGTTTAAATATCCATATTATGATTATCTTTCAATTTAACTTCATTCTCTATATTGTACGCTAATGTGCTGTAGACAGTATAATATACATTGCATAATGAATACGTCAGAATGGATAGCTCAGTTGTTGAGTAAAAACACTCATTGTTAATACTGTACTGTATTTTGATTAAACAAAAATCTAATGAAAATTATCAAACTCAAAATCGCGATATTTCCTAGTTTACGTAAATGGATGAACTACTTTTCTTCCCTCCTATACCTAGTTAGTGATTTGTTTGTATTTTACGCCAGTATCATCGAACTCCAGTCGTGGAAGGGGGTAGCAAACGGTGTTTCCGGTTCTTAATCGTTGATCCAAAGTATAGCCAGGTTAATATTAGAAATGTCAGTAAAAATAAATTGATGTCCCAGTACAACTTACTATTAAAATTTTGTAATAAAAACAAAAGATAGAATGATAACATGTCACTCGATTATCAGAATATGATCTACGTTTGTATTTAAGGAAAACAGTTAATTAAGTATAAAGAAATAAATATTAATAAGTTGTTTTATGAAAATATAATAATTGTTTTTGTTATTATTTACTTTAATTTTGCTAGAATTGTGGCTACCTTTGTTTTAAAACATAAACTCAAACTCGAAATATATCACCAATTAATATATCTTTGACGGAGCTTTACGTTAGAGTTTGCACATTTTGGATTAATTGATTTTATTTCGATTTAAACTCAATTATTGTTTACTTATGTATATCAAGCATTTTGTGAAATTTAAACTAATCTTGTACTTTAAGCCAAAATATGGTAAGACGGTGTTTGTGATACACACTACACTGAAAACTTATTAGATAAAATAGTTGTTAAATAGGGTTCTCAGACGTCGGACAAGTTTGCACACAACTTCCTTGGAAATGAGAAGATTCTTGCTGCTAATTAACGTTTGGAAAGATGTAGAACCTCATTTCATCATACTGGCGTGACAATATACAGGCTGATTGTTGCGTAATTAAAATACAATTGCCAAAGTGTCAGTACAAGTTCCGCGTTTTACGTAATCTTACTTGGTAACAAAAGTTTTCGGTTAGGATTACTTGAAACATCTCTTGGAATGCTTCATACTTAGAAGTTCACTTGTGGAAATTAAGAAACAAACATCCCTCCTCTTCTTTGGACAGAATTATTTTCAAAGTTCCTCATTTCTCGGTTTTTAGTCACTTCATCCCCTTGGCATCTGCCCTTCTTGAACTCACCCTCTCTCTGATACAAATTGAGAACAAAGTATTCAGGATTCATTGAACTAATTCTCCTTCAAAAACTCCAGTCCTTTAAATGGCTTAAGATATTTTCGTAAACAAATAAAACCTTACAATAAAATACCATGCATTTCAATCCCTTTATATATTTATATTATAGTGTCTGCTAATATGAAACGTGGTACGTAAAATTTTCATAGCTATACCTACAAGCTGAATAGATTTATATGTACACTCTCTTAGTAAGAGAAATCGATTTTCCAAAATCATTAAGACAAATACAGAAGTATGTCAACAATGTGTTGTAGACAATTCATAGATTATTTACAGCACACTAATATATTTCTGAGCTTATTTGGAAAAATTTTCATTATCTGATTATATAAGCAAATGTGTGTAGAATAGTGTGTACAAGAAATGTATAAGATATACACTGAATTGATTGTGCAATATTGTCGTGCCTTCTAACCTTGCAAAACGTGAATTTTTTTTTTTCATTTATCAACTAATATACGCATGTACAGTTGACTTCAATTGTTTACTGTAAAACATAAAATAATGCCAATTCATTGTCATGACTTATAATTTGTTAGTTACAATGCTTTTAACTGCAGGATTTGTTAAGAGTATATATTTAAATAAGTTTTTGTTTTGTAATTTTAGATATCCAGCTTTCAATATTATTTCTTTTGTATTTTTATCAGGGCTACATTGGGAATATTTAGGCTTATAGAATTTCGTTTATAATCCACTGTAAAGGAATACAATCACCAACATCACTCCGGATTTTTCATATAACACTATCGAGTGTGTCTGTATTTATTTGAAAAATGTAGTGAAAAGTTCTGATTTTATTACACACAAATTATGATTTGAAGCTCGACAAAAATTGCACTAGTGAACAGATGTGTTGTCAATGAATTTAAGCAAGCGATTCAATTTTACAACAAAATCTTTAACATTCTAAGCAATTGTAATATTTCGGAATATGAATGATAAGACTTTCTTCTGTTAAATATTTTAACGTACCTTGTTAACACGTTTCGACCTGTTTTCGATCATCTTCGGAACTGGTCGTTGTTGGTCTTGGCGCCTCTTGTTTCCTGTGAGGGTGCGTTCGTAGTGTAGAGTCAAAGAGTGTATGTGTTTTGAAGTTGAGTTGTGTGTTGAGAATATCGTTGGGGTGTGTTTTCGTGTGTCTGTATATTTCATATTGTTCTAGGGTGTTGAGTTTCTGGCTTTTGGTTGGATGTGCAGTATTTCCATGTCTGTGTTGATGTCTCTGTAGGTGTGGTTAGCATTTGTGATGTGTTCTGCATATGTGGAGGTGTTTTGTAATTATGGCTGTGATGTGTTCTTTGTAACGTGTTTGAAACGATCTGCCTGTCTGTCCTATGTAGAAGGTGTTGCAGGTGTTACATTTGAGTTTGTATACGCCTGTGTGGTTGTATTTGTTTGTTTGTGTTGTTTGTGTGTTGAGATGTTTTTGTAGAGTGTTATTTGTTCTGTATGCGATGTTGTAATTTAATTTCTTGAATGAGGTTGCAATTTTGTGTGTGTTTTTCTTTTCGTATGTTAGTGTGATGTATTTTTTGTGTTCTTGTGTTTGTGTTGTATTCTTCTGTTTTTTGTGGTTTTGTTTTGTCTTACGTATTACGTTGTCTATTATGTTGGGGTTGTATCCGTTTTCTTGTGCTATGTATTTGATTGTGTTTAGTTCTTTGACTCTACACTACGAACGCACCCCCACAGGAAATAACAAGAGGTGCCAAGACCAACAACAATCGTTTCTGAAGATGACCCATAAATAGGTCGAAACATGTAAAGAAGGTACGTTAGAATTTAACAGAAGAAAGTCTTATAATACATATTCCGAAGTGATACAGTGTTAAAAGTTGTGTAATCAAGATGTATAATTGTAATATATTTCAATTCTGTAATTTATCTTCTTTTATGTGCATAAATTTAGATTTGTAATTTTATTTTACTATGAAATTATAATGTCTATATATTTATCATTATTCCATATATTTTTTTAATATAACAATAATCTTGACATAAATTTTAATTAACTACTTCCAAATAATTATTGACTAACAATTTATATCTATTATATGCAATAATTCTGAATAATTTAAAATAATGAATTTTCAGGTATATTATACATAATGTTTTCACAATTGTGTGCGTGGAGTATAAAACTCTTCCGAAAGCTTTGGAACAGGGGTACGTAAGCAAGTAGTACTTGTAAGAGGTTAAAAACATCTGAAGATGCCTGGTAAGACTTTTTTGTATTTTATTTAAGGAACATATAAAGCTTTTAAAATCATATTAGACATGTGACAAACGCACTTATGAATTTGAAAATAAACTGCTAAACAACAGAACACATCTATTTGAATTCGTATCATTCAAATTTGTAGTAAACGAACGTAATATACAGGTGAGATAATTAAAGAGATATATTTCTTTTTTTTTTTAAATAACCTTCTGAATTTACATGCTGTCAATGAAGACAAGGTAAAACGAAGATTGGTTTCAATAAAAGGAAAGGAGACCAGAATTAAATCTGTTAAAGAGATTGATGTTAAATATGAGAAATGAAATGCTAGGATATTTAACTGGGGAAAGATGTACTTTGCTGAATTACTGAACTAAAAACGGATTTATTAAAAAAAATACTATTTTGATGACTTGAAGAATTGTTACTTTAGATTTTCAACTATATATTGGGACTTAGGGGAGAGTTGGGTAGTATCGGACATCGGGTAATATCGGACAGTGCGTTTCTTTCATCTACCACCAGATGGTAGCACCTGAATAACATGGTTACGTTTCTGTATGCGACATCACAGAAACGTAACCATGTCATTCAGGTGCTATCATCTGGTGGTAGATGAAAAAAACTCACTGTCCGATATTACCCGATGTCCGATACTACCCAACTCTCTCCTAATATTTTCAATGATCCCGAATTGCTTGCAGGTTTAATGCTATGATTTAACTCTAGATGTAAAAGGTCACCTATTCGACTTGGTCCGTTAAGCCAGGATAGATCAAACACTGGACCAGGCATAACGAGTCAAGAGACAAGGACCCTTCAAATCTTGGATAACATTACATTGATGAAGGACCTGCAAATACAGCAGTTCCGAATTACTGAATATGTCTGTACACACAAATTTGGAAACCCAAACAATTATTCTATTCTTCCGGGGACATTTAAAATGGATATCTCTAATCACGTATATGGTGATTCCATTTAAATTCATGACAAATCTTGTGGCTCGAAGACAAAATATGATGCGTCATTTCTTGCAGTTTTCAGGAGTGAGCATTTAGAGTTTTAATTACTGTATAAAAACATAGCAATCATGTTTCATAACAACGATTTTGAGAAAAAGCAATGGCGATATGATAGTGGTGCCCTGTTGGCAGATTGTAGATTTTGATTTCAAAAATTATTTAAAGTGACTCTAATTATTTTAAATGTGAAATAATGTTTACATTTTAAATTAAATTAATCCTATTGAAACAGGAAAATGCTTCCTGATTTCGTGATCCAGTAAATGACTGAATAAATGAATGAATAAATAAATAAATTAAATAAATAAAAATAAGCAAACAAATGAATAAAAACAAACAAATAAGTGACTGATTAAATAAATAAATAAATAAATAAATAAACAAATCAATAAATAAATGAAATAAATAAATAAATAAATAAATGTACAAGTCAATAAATAAATAATTGTACAAGTCAATAAATAAATAAATAAATAAATAAATAAATAAATAAATAAATAAATAAATAAATAAATAAATAAATAAATAAATAAATAAATAAATAAATAAATAAATAAATAAATAAATAAATAAATAAATAAATAAATAAATAAATAAATAAATAAATACAAGTCAATAAATAAATGAATAAACAAGTCAATAAATAAATAAATGTACAGGTTAATAAATAAATAAATGTACAAGTCAATAAATAAATAAATAAATAAATAAATAAATAAATGTACAAGTAAATAAATAAATAAATAAATAAATACAAATCAATAAATAAATAAATGTACAGGTCAATAAATAAATACAAGTCAATAAATAAATAAATAAATAAATAAATAAATAAATAAATAAATAAATAAATAAATAAATAAATAAATAAATAAATACAAGTAAATAAATAAAACAAATCAATAAATAAATAAATGTACAGGTCAATAAATAAATAAATGTACAAGTCAATAAATAAATAAATAAATAAATAAATAAATGTACAAGTCAATAAATAAATAAATGTACAAATAAATAAATAAATAAATGTACAAGTCAATAAATAAATAAATAAATGAATAAATAAATAAATGTACAAATCAATAAATAAATAAATGTAAAAGTCAATAAATAAATAAATGTACAAGTCAATAAATAAATAAATAATAAATAAATAAATAAATAAATAAATAAATAAATAAATAAATAAATAAATAAATAAATAAATAAATAAATAAATAAATAAATAAATAAATAAATAAATGTACAAGTCAATAAATAAATAAATAAATGTACAAGTCAATAAATAAATAAGTAAATAAATAAGTAAATAAATAAATAAATAAACAAATAAATGTATAAGCCAATAAACAAATAAACAAATTAAATAAATAAATAAATAAATACAAACTTCTGACGAGGATGAAAACTACATCAATACTATGAACACAGGGAATTTGTCGTTTATTTAAATAACTCAATAGTTCAGTGACATACGTGTTAAAAGAGTGTAATCAAGGATAAAAAATACTTATAACCCTTGTTACTATTATTAAAATACTCCGATCAAGGAGTCTATGATAATTGCATATTGATGTAGAAGGAAGACAATGCTGAAGGGAAGCATATTACAATATTGGGCCCACATATGCAAATGGGTACAAGTGAAGCAATAGAGTAGATGGACAAGATTAAGTAGTGTGGAAAATTCCATATGATAAAACTTTTGTTTTATTGGTCCAATGTCAGCAATATCTCCACATAATGACATACTTTAAGCTCTAGTAACTGAACAAGAGTAAATTTACGTTCTGAAAATAAATTTTACAAAGTCACATTTGTTCGGATCAAATTTCTGCACATTTCGACAAAACTAAAATTCTTTCAATCATTTCTTATCATAATACACTGCTCTCTTAAACTCACCGAACATATTGGGAATTAAATCAATGACTTTCCCGAAACACGCTATAAAATATTTCATATAAAACAATTTTTATCTCGAAAAGGAAGCTGAAATGAGCAAAATTGCATTAAACCTTTTTTTTGTTTGAAATATCTCAAAGAATAATATCCTGAAATTATTTATCTCACTTACGGCTCACCCTGTATATTCTTTATATACTCTATGATACACAATTTAAAAAATAGTCACTTGTACCCTTCTGCATATAGTTTCGTGTGATCTTGGAAGAGTTGCAATCAATTTCGTTATCTTTCACCAGTCCAGGTAATCCTTTATAAATTGGTAATTTCGTATGACGTAATTAGTATTCCATCTGTTTACAGTATTTTTTTAAAAAATAATACGACTTTCTACTTACTGTGCAGAAATATCATAAAGAGATGAAACACCATTGCTTTGAAACGAAGTTAGTATGACACGAAGTTGCCTTGACTAGTACAACATTATCCCAAATTGACTGTGTAGGAATGGAAGAGAAATAAAATACACACCCTGTGTAAGCAAAATCTTATGATACGAATCTACTGGGTGTGCAGTTCAAAGTGTGTCATGGCTCGCTGTATATCGTTATGTGGCTAGTCGTTGAGCCTAGAGAATTCAATCTTCCTACACTTCCGCAGAGGCGTATTACCTATGTGCCAGAGAAGTTGCCTAGCAAGTACGGCGTTCATTCTGAAGAGTACTTACCAATACGTACGGTAACACCTGTAGTGGCAGGAATGTGAACTGTTTGGAAACACATACTGAGGTGAGTTTTTTCTTACTATCGCGATATGTGGACAGGGTTAAGACGATTACTTACGTATTTGTTGACATTAACTTCGACGGTCAACATGGACACGGAGTATTTGATTTGTGTTGTGGAATATTGCCGTACGCAACCGATGATAACAAATACCCTGCGTACGACTTGCCCGCGCAAAACACAATTCGAAAGAGGTTATGGTAGCACACACACCGTACAGACCGCCATCTGTTGCTACGACGTTCAAGTTATACCATACACGTTCTCAAGTTCAGATTGAGACGGTTCCTCGTACATGATGAGGAAATTTTCATTAGATTAGTATTTCGTGTTAATATTCTTATATGGATAGTAAGTGTGGGACGTGTAAGTAAGTTTCAGAATGTGAGACGGAAGTAACAGGTGGACAGGAAGGCCGAAGGGAAGCTAGGCGGACAGGAAACATGTGTCCAGGCGTGGAGTTGACTGATGAGGGAATGTATGGACTTTGCCTGCGGGTGGTCAGTAAGATGACGCCAAGCCAGGTTCCAAAAGACATGATCTGGTATATTTTTGTCAGGACGCCGGAAGTAAGGGGATGTTCTAGTTAACGAACAATTTTTTAAGAACGCGTCTTAAGTGACGTAAGTGTAATCATGGCCAATTAGGATTCTTAATAGAGACACGTGATATATAGATAGGAGGGCGAAATTGTATGTTTGGTGGTTGAAAGTAGAGGATAGATTTGGCAGATACACAGAAGGCAGATAGACAGCGTTCGGAGAGGTCGAACTCCACATATTCTCGGCAAACCTAACTCGGAAGTATAACAATTTACGGACTTAGAATTTTTTTAGTGGGTGTAGTAAGAAGTCGTGTGTTGCATTATTATTATAAGTCTGAATTTTTCTCTCATCACGTTATCAACTGTCCGTTATATTACTGGTGTTTTATAGTACAAAATATATAATTACGTGAGAGCGAGATATTATACACTTGGACGCGCATTTCTGCTAATCTGAAACGAACACTTAATAATAATAAACGTTTTCATAGTTCTTACCAACAACTTCTGGTGTGCGCCTACATCATTTCAACCTACGAGCACGTCTCCCAAACCCCATGTCCCGACCGTTTTGCAGCTGACCTGGGACCTCATCCTCTACCGGAGTAATCTCGAGGAGGCTGGCGCCCAAATTAATCAGTGTACATAGTTAATTATTGACATCGACGTGCCTCCTCGAGATACTTTCCATATACGACTGAGCTGGCAGCCGAGGGCGACGATGACGACCGACGACCGTCGCAGATTCTGGCGCCCCAACGAGGTGCCTACCGTCGCATATTTTGGCGCCAAACGTGGGGCGACCGCTGCAAGATTGAACGCCTTGATTAATAGGCAACTTCTCTGACATAAAAGCTGAAACTCGCTTCAAATCGCTGACTCACAACAGTAACGTCATGAAACACTTTGAAATGAACATCCAGTACTCCGTCGTTTAATTCACGTCGTGTTTAAGAATTCAATCTCTTTAATCGACTCACCCTGTATATAGAAATGCAATATCGAGATAGTTCACCTGGAACGAAAACGTGGTTAAAAGATATGACGTTTCTCTCGCTGACTGTGAATTAATTCAAGAGGCCTGATTACTTTGTTCTCAGTGGTAAGGGTCCTTTCTTCGACGCACTGGTGGGGGGTCAGCACAAGAAGCAGGGTTGAGCGTTCAGTGACCGGTGAGCAGCATCAGCAGGCCTGTGAGCATGAGGCGGGGCGCCGCCCACCTCACCACCGTGGTGCAGCCTGCAACAACACAGCACAACACCTCATTATACAGGGAGTACCTAAATTGAGCCTACAACTGCCAAGGACACACAACTGCACAATTAGAGATAGGAAACCAATACATGATTATGAAATTAGAAATAGTGAACAAATTAATATTCCATATTGCAGATTACACAACAGCAACACAAACGTTTTAATTATGGGAATGAAATTATATAATAAGGTAAGGTAGGTGTCCCTGATATGCCCATGCTAAGGTTTGAGAATTTTTCTAGCCGCCATTTTGAAAATAAATGTAAACCACTTTTTTCTTACTAGTTCTCAGTCTAATGGACTTTCTTAAAACAATTTCCTTTCCCCATAAAAATAGCTTTAATTGTCCAAAAAGTCCCAAATTTTAAAAGTCTACCTAGTGGCCATATCAGGAACATGTGCATATGATTTGGCCACCCTTGTTCCATGTTCTACAAATCGTGATTGTTTTCAGTTTGATAGCGCAGTTGTGCTAAAATTAAATAATTTTGGTGTAAAATGAATAAACATGACACTTAATAATCTTTTTTATAATTCAAAAGTGTAGTCAAAACAGGTTTTTCCATAAAAATTAAGTTGTTTTTCTTAAAATACAAAATTTTTGCGTAATCCCAGCTATAAGGCATGTAAATTTGTCAGGTGAAAAAAATAAAAGTGAAATGAACTTGATATGGCCATGTTGCATTTGATATGGCCATATCAGGAGCAGGTAAGCTTTCACGAAAATCGTTTGATTATGAACAACTCGTAAAAGATACGCCATCAACTACAACACCAATCAACAGAACATTAAAAACTGAATGGAGTACGATGGTTTTCATGAAACAAGTCTTTGAAAAACATGCATAAAACAAAGGAGACTTACCAGAGAAAAATAAGAAGAGGTCACATGAAAACCGCAAAACAGGCAACTGACGCCATATTGCTCAACCTGACTGGATGGAAAACGATCAAGTGACATGCCAGGATGCCCTTTCAATGGATCCTGCTGCAATTTAGCGGATTTTTTGGTTAACTAACTCACAATAGGGGGGTGGCCATATCAGGAACATGGCCATAACAGGAGCACCCTCCTTACATTATGCAACGAGTATATAATGGTAGTAATTAAGATGCGAGTATGTTTATGAAACGAGCGCAAGCGAGTTTCATAATTTTCATACGAGCGTCTTAATTACCATTATATGCAAGTTTCATACGACTTTTTATGCTCGATCATATTTCTAACTTGAAATTATTCAGAAGTAGGCTAGGATTTTGATGATCTATAAATCATGAAAAAAATGTCCTAAAACAATGCATTTATGAACTAAAAATCTTTCAAAAATGCCTAAAATTGATCTTACATAATTGGCTTAGTAGGAATATTAATATTTAGACTAGTAATTAAATTCAATTCTAGTACCAACATTGAGTACATCAGTTATTCACAGATTTCAAAAAGGCATATGACTCGGTTATGAGAGAAGTATTATATGATATTCTTATTGAATTTGGTATTCCCAAGAAACTAGTTCAATTAATTAAAATGTGTCTCAGTGAAACATACAGCAGAGTCCGTATAGGTCAGTTTCTATCTGATCCTTTTCCAATTCACTGCGGGCTAAAGCAGGGAGATGCACTATCACCTTTACTTTTTAACTTCGCTTTAGAATATGCCATTAGGAAAGTTCAGGATAACAGGCAGGGTTTGGAATTGAACGGGCTACATCAGCTTCTTGTCTATGCAGATGACGTGAATATGTTAGGAGAAAATCCACAAACGATTAGGGAAAACACGGAAATTTTACTTGAAGCAAGTAAAGCGATCGGTTTGGAAGCAAATCCCGAAAAGACAAAGTATATGATTATGTCTCGTGATCAGAATATTGTACGAAATGGAAATATAAATATTGGAGATTTATCCTTCGAAGAGGTGGAAAAATTCAAATATCTTGGAGCAACAGTAACAAATATAAATGACACTCGGGAGGAAATTAAACGCAGAATAAATATGGGAAATGCGTGTTATTATTCGGTTGAGAAGCTCTTATCATCCAGTCTGCTGTCCAAAATCTGAAAGTTAGAATTTATAAAACAGTTATATTACCGGTTCTTCTATATGGCTGTGAAACTTGGACTCTCACTCTGAGAGAGGAACATAGGTTAAGGGTGTTTGAGAATAAGGTGCTCAGGAAAATATTTGGGGCTAAGCGGGATGAAGTTACAGGAGAATGGAGAAAGTTACATAACGCAGAACTGCACGCATTGTATTCTTCACCTGACATAATTAGGAACTTGAAATCCAGACGTTTGAGATGGGCAGGGCATGTAGCACGTATGGGCGAATCCAGAAATGCATATAGAGTGTTAGTTGGGAGACCGGAGGGAAAAAGACCTTTAGGGAGGCCGAGACGTAGATGGGAGGATAATATTAAAATGGATTTGAGGGAGGTGGGGTATGATGATAGAGACTGGCTTAATCTTGCACAGGATAGGGACCGATGGCGGGCTTATGTGAGGGCGGCAATGAACCTTCGGGTTCCTTAAAAGCCATTTGTAAGTAAGTAGCAACATTGAATTTTACATAATTTTTCTAAGTAGTACACTTTAATTAATTATTTTACCCGATGTAGTTCCATGTAGTCCACCACAGGCCACTCTTATCCGGAATTAGCAGGTAGAGAGGAGTCTATATTAAAGAGTTGGACTGATGCACTACGTGGGGGTACACCAAGTTAGAATACTAGATTTGTGTAGAAAAACGATTAAAATAATACACAAAATAATAGGTATTAATTGAAAAAAATATGTAGAGAATATATTAAAGGAAATAAATAATATTTTGCATTAATAATGAGGATTTATAGCCAAAATTAAAAGAAAATACCCCAAAAATGACCGAATAAAACAAAAAATACTCTTATGAGTTGTAATAAGTAAAACATGCAAAAGAATGCCCTAACAAATATGTTTTAAAACACTCAGTTTATCACATAACATATAAATACTAAAGCAGCTATGTTTCTGGCTTACTAGAAAAAAGATGCAATTTCATCAAAACCCTAGCCCTATTCATAAGTATTCATGTTATTCTTATCTGACTGGGGAGCGGAACTGACCTTGTGAAATATCTCGTAAATTGTGAGATGTGCGCAGACGCGAAAGTATTGATTTTTCCGAGAAAGAAATGTCATTGACCTTGATATAATCTAGAGAGTAAAATAAACATTAATCTTGATATAACCTTGAAATTGATTTAGACATTGAAAAACGAGATAACAAATTGAATTTATTTGAATATTATTTACAATTAACGCTAATTATTATGGTAACAGAACATAACCTTCTGCGACAGTATTGGATTTCCAGCCTCCGTGACGTTTCACTAGTTGTTTTTCGATTGCATATCGAGAATAATAGATACTTGCGCTTTCATATTACTACAATGGTGTTTTCTGATTGGTGGAACACCTGAACTTTAATGAATAGGTGTACTTTAATGAGGTCCATTAAAGGGCTGCTACCAGGTGTATAATTACTACATTTCGGCATGGTCGAGCATACCAAATTTCAAGTACCTACGTAGGAGACATTGGACCCATACCATCTTTCCACGACTGTTCCAAAGGTTAAGGGAAGGAGGGCACGTGGTGCCAAATTACAATTCCATTTCCACACAACTATTTTTGCTTATAAATTTCGACTCCGACATTTCCGGACCATGGTTCCTTATATCAGATTGATACATGTGCACTTCGCCATCATTCCTGAAAGTTTGTAACACCACCTCGGAAACACCCTGTATACCTAGAGGTAGTAATATTACAAGCAATTAAATTAACGACATCTAGGTCTACATAAGATTTAAGCATATATGTATAATACATCATGAGAAAGTGTGTGTAGCCTTAATGAATCCGGTTTTTTAGATTTTGAATAAAATGTATTAGGAATCCAGGCGGAAGTTTGTTTAAATTATTGTTTACCCAAAGCAATATTCAGGATGTCTTTTGTTCGGTAATGTAAGTATCAATAAAACATTTCGTATGATAGACTCTCAAGTTCTGTTAACGACTATAGTACCATCGGGGACCGCTTGGAGCGCCACTGTAGTGGAATGTAAAATGAAGACTTTTACGAATGCAGAACGAACGACCTCTGTGCGTGTTTTGGTTTCATGAAACAAATTCTGTCACGCAAGTTCAAAGAAATTTTCGTACTAGATACCAAAAAGAACCTCCTTTAAGACCGTCCATTTACCGACGGAATACGAATTCTTTTGACACAAAGTGCAAACTCACAGCAAACAGACAGGTTAGTGGAAAGCTTTGGTTTCTTGCTTGAAGGACATTCTCTTAAATATCACAATGTGTTCTGTGGAACTTTACTCTTAGGCCAACTGACTTCGTTCTTTACTTGTAAAATGAGTTTTTCTCAGATTCTATTATAGTGGTGCACAAGGCTATCAATAAAATGACAGTTATTAATAACACTTACATACTTACTTACTTACTGGCTTTTAAGGAACCCGGAGGTTCATTGCCGCCCTCACATAAGCCCGCTATCGGTCCCTATCCTGAGCAAGATTAATGCAGTCTCTATCATCATACCCCACATCCCTCAAATCCATTTTAATATTATCTTCCCATCTACGTCTCGGCCTCCCTAAAGTTCTTTTTCCCTCCGGTCTTCCAACTAACACTCTATATGCATTTCTGGATTCGCCCATACGTGCTACATGCCCTGCCCATCTCAAACGTCTGGATTTAATGTTCCTAATTATGTCAGGTGAAGAATACAATGCGCGCAGTTCTGTGTTGTGTAACTTTCTCCATTCTCCTGTAACTTCATCCCCCTTAGCCCCAAATATTTTCCTAAGCACCTTAATCTCAAACACCCTTAATCTCTGTTCCTCTCTCAGAGTGAGAGTCCAAGTTTCACAACCATACAGAACAACCGGTAATATAACTGTTTTATAAATTCTAACTTTCAGATTTTTGGACAGCAGACTGGATGATAAGAGCTTCTCAACCGAATAATAACACGCATTTGCCATATTTATTCTGCGTTTAATTTCCTCCCGAGAGTCATTTATATTTTTTACTGTTGCTCCAAGATATTTGAATTTTTCCACCTCTTCGAAGGATAAATCTCCAATTTTTATATTTCCATTTCGTACAATATTCTGGTCACGAGACATAATCATATACTTTGTCTTTTCGGGATTTACTTCCAAACCGATCGCTTTACTTGCTTCAAGTAAAATTTCCGTGTTTTCCCTAATCGTTTGTGTATTTTCTCCTAACATATTCACGTCATCCGCATAGACAAGAAGCTGATGTAACCCGTTCAATTCCAAACCCTGCCTGTTATCCTGAACTTTCCTAATGGCATATTCTAGAGCGAAGTTAAAAAGTAAAGGTGATAGTGCATCTCCCTGCTTTAGCCCGCAGTAAATTGGAAAAGCATCAGATAGAAACTGACCTATACGGACTCTGCTGTATGTTTCATTGAGACACATTTTAATTAATCGAACTAGTTTCTTGGGAATACCAAATTCAATGCAATAGTACATAAATATACCCGCATTATCAATCAATCAATCAATCAATCAATCAAACTCCTGTATCTCCTCATGAGGAGCATAGGGCATTCACAAAGTGCCTCCATCGGACCCTATTTGTAGCCAACTTCTTCACTTCGCTCCATGTTTTCCCCTCCCCAGCAATTTCCTCCAAAACTGTTCTCTTCCATGTATTTTTTGGTCTTCCTCTTGTTCTACTACCCTGGGGGGTTCCAATCCAAAGCCATTCTTCCTACTGCTCCATCTTCTTTCCTGATTGTGTGCCCTTTCCAATTCCACTTTCCTCTTTTGATTTCTATTGTGATTTCTTTCTGATTTCTTATCTTCCATAGTTCTGAGTTTGTGATTATATCTGGCCATCTAATTTTTAAAATTCTTCGTAAACATCTATTAACAAATGTTTGCAGTTTGTTTTGTATAATTTTACTTGTTTTCCATGTCTCACAGCCATATAATAAGACTGATTTCAGATTAGTGTTAAAGATTTTAATTTTTGTAGATCTAGATATAACATAAGATTTCCATATTGGGTACAACTGGACAAATGCACTATTTGCATTTTTTATTCGGTTCTTTACATCCTCAAAGGCTCCACCATCCTTGTCAATTATACTACCCAAATATTTAAATTCTTGAACAGTATCAATGTTATTATTATTTATTATAACTTATCTGTTTTTACTATTTAATCTCATTTCTTTAGTTTTCTTTACGTTTATTTTCACATGAGCCCCTTTTATTACTTCTAATAAAGTATTAACTTTATTCTGCATATCACCAAAACTATGGGAGAGCAGACAGATATCATCAGTAATAATAATAATAATAATAATAATAATAATAATAATCTAATAATAATAATAAATTTATTAATACTATACACTTGAGCTACATTAGGCATTGCAGCCTGAAAGAGCAGAAGCTCGTGCTCGGGACAGTTCAGATCAGTTATACAAAATATATCACAAAATTCGAGAGTTCATTGAGCATAATCACATTAATAAATGGTAAAATACATACAGTATGTAATAACAGGGTCTATATACAAATAGAAAATACAGAAGTACATGAATATTAGATTAACAATTTTAACTCAATTAGCTTAAACAATTAAATAATTAATCTGATTTGTTTCTTAAATCTGTGTGTGTTAAGTGTACTTAGCTCAGAGGTAAGCTCTAATTAATGTATTATATATTTCGGCACAAAATTTCTGCTGTGTTTTAATCCAGCAGTTGTGTGGCATTTGGGAGTATTTAGAAAGAAACTGTAGTTTTGTCTCGTCTGGTATTCATGAGGATCAAATTTAAATTTATTGTGGTTTTTCTGGAAGTAAATCAGCAATGTTTGTTTATAAATTTGTTCTAGATTTGATCAAATTCCTGAAAAATTCCATTTTGTTGGGTAATCAAAAGGTTTATATAGACAAATTTTGATAATTCTTTTGGAGCAGATTTAAAGGACGGAGAGTCGATTTTGCCATTCCCCCAACCTAAAATGCCATACTGAATTATTGATTGAAACAGAGCTAAGTACACAGTACGCAGAACATAAACAGGTAAATAAGAGCCTAGAATGGAAAATTTGTGGATTGTTTTACGCAGTCTGTTACACAGGAAGGAGATATGCTTGTCCCATTTTAAATGTTGGTCAATAATAATGCCTAAATATTTAACTTGTGAGGATATACTCAAAGCGTTACATGAGCAAGTAGGTAGGTTACAATCATGTATTGTTATACTTATATTATTATTTATTTCTAGTTGCTCAAGGCCATGCGATGTTAATGAAAATGGTATTAATTTTGTTTTAGAAACGTTCAAAGAAAGTAAGTGAGCATCCAGCCATTCTTTAATAATATTAATACCACTGTTAGAATTTTGATAAGTTTCATTCCAACTCGAACCGCTAAATATAACCACAGTATCATCAGCATATCAGTGAAATCCAGATCTTCCAAGGTATCATTTAATCCGCATCTTATACCTCTTCTAACATTGCCAACAGACCTTTCCATAATATCTTTCATAATAATCAGAAATATGATCGGAGAGAGAATACAACCCTGTTTCACTTCGCATGTAGTTATATTTTCTGACAGCATACCTTTACGTATGGCATTACAAGTATAATTTTCAGACATAAGTACCGGCATTATAGAATTAAAAATTTCATTCTTCTCTAATAAAAAGGTAAAGGTATCCCCGTAACATGCTATGAAGGCACTTGGGGGGCATGGAGGTAGAGCCCCATGCTTTCCATGACCTCGGCACTAGAATGAGGTGGTGTGGTCGGCACCACGCTCTGACCGCCTTTTACCCTAGGAAAGACCCGGTACTCAATTTTATAGGAGGCTGAGTGAAACTCGGGGCCGTTCTGAAAGTTTGGCAACGAGAAAAAAATCCTGTCACCACCTGGGATCGAACCCCCGACCTTCCAGTCCGTAGCCAACTGCTCTACCAACTGAGCTACCCGGCCACATTCTTCTCTAAATAATATTGTAAAAAGCACTGGATATTGTCTATTATGAGAATAATTTATGCTTAATCTACACAACCACATTCCCCAAACACTTTTACTCGTCCCAATAATAGTGTCATCTATTGAGAACTAGCGGAACTATTTTAAGGGGATGTGCTACTGAAAAATATCAGTTTTTGAAGAAATGTCATGTTTTTTTTACTCTAAAAATATTTTACTTACAAGCCATGCAAATATAATATAATATGTGAAATAAATCAAATTCTGATTTTTGAGTTCCAAAAAACGAAATTTTGAACATTACCCTTGCTTGATATGCTAAATTCCAATGCTCCATTACCACAAGCTGTCTTTCAGCTATAATATGCACTATAAAAACATAGAAAACTCTTGTTTTAGATTCCAAAAAACGGTTTCCAAAAATAAACGTGTTATTTTCAAATTTTATATATTTTTTAAGTTATTTCTTGACTTAGGTCATTGACATTTTCCAGATTAATTCATAATCATGATCACAATATGCTGTTAAAATT
Organism: Periplaneta americana; assembly: GCA_025594305.2. Taxonomy (NCBI): domain Eukaryota; kingdom Metazoa; phylum Arthropoda; class Insecta; order Blattodea; family Blattidae; genus Periplaneta; species Periplaneta americana. The sequence continues at coordinate 4,093,803 of JAJSOF020000035.1, forward strand.
TCAATACATTATCTCTTAAAATGTAGAAATTAGAAAATTCAGTAGCGCACCCCCTTAAAGTTTGTCAATATGTTATATTTTTGGTTCAGACTTATCCAGTGTTCAAGGTTACTCAGGGTTGAGTCCTTGATATAGGCATCCGGTACTCCCAGGGGACAAATAGGAAGTCAAACCAAGGGTATAACAAATTAACAACTTTGAAATAGTTCAGCTAGTTACCAATAGGTGACACTTTTACTGAGACGTGTTAAAAATACGTTGGGGAAAATGATTATGTAGATTAAGTGTAAATTATTCTCATAAATTCATAATAGATAATATCAGCGGTTTTCGGGTAAACCTAATGCATTTTATAATCATTAGAGGGAGATGACATTTGTAATTCTGTAATGTGGGTGTATTTATGTATTATTGGCGACACTGTCTGAAGTCTTCGGCATTTGTGCAGAGAAGTAATCATTAGATAAACCACACTTACAAGGGGAAATTATCGATCACTATCGATTAGTAGGAGTCAGGCATCTTTGAACTCCTAAAATTAATTTCCGATCTATACAATGCGTTTCAAATCGTTCTTGAGCTCAGTAATCAACAGTAGTTCATTGGAACAATATTTGAAGTTACGAGCATTCATCAACCCTTAAATTCACTAAATATCCTATAGGATACAACAGCTTAATATATATATATATACATATATATATATATATATATATATATATATATATATATATAAACGGCTGAACGGATTTTAATAAATGATTCCTTATTTTGAAGCTTGGAACCCAAATTTTTTCAGAAAAATAGAAGTTTTCAGTGAAATATAAATTTTCCTAAACCATTTTCTTATTTTCCAAAATCCATCTGTCGTCAGTTTTGAGAAATAATGACTTTTCGAAATAAAACAAAACACAAGCACTACAATAAACAATAAGCTCTTACACGAAGGCCATGACCTACAGGATTCCTGACATACTTAGAGTTCAGATGGGTCAGATTCTTTCACATCATAATGCCAATATGTCGATCTTCATTTGTGTAATTTTTTGATACTGTATAAAAATAAATTACAAGAAATTGCGTTATTATTACCAATAACAATCATTATAACATACCTCAAGAATTATAATATGAACAATTATCAGAACAATTTTTCTATTAATTTTATTAAGTGGTTTATATCACGAAGTCTGATTCTCTGGTCCGTAGTTTTCCGAGTACAGCTGTGTTTCGATATTAAGAACTACAAAACTTAAGAACGTTTGGTGACATTATTACCATTAAAAATGAAATATTATTAATTATTATAGTTAATGCAACACATAATGGTATAAGGATGATATGGAAGTGAAATCTTTTGGGGCCTTAAGTATGTAGACGCATAGAAAGAAGATTTTATATTAGATCTTCATTTCTATAATATACTGAGTAACGACTGAAAACAATAAAACTTACGTAACAGTGTGGTCGATCGACGGATGTTGCGTCAACATTTGTTGAGACTATAAATTAGGAATGCCTATAACATCGACATCAACGTGAAGTTTCGATTTTATGAACGGGAACGTATAATCTCATAAACTTCTTTCCATCTGACTATAGATAATTATTCGAAGAGAAGTAATATAATGATAACGAGATACTAAGGTTATTGTTATGAACTTAACACTACTTGTATTAAACTTGTAGGATATGTGGAAATCAAACCACAGTATAGAGAACATATCTCTGTACTGTGATCAAACAGTGGTTTTCTTCCTGCTCACAAGGAAGTAATGCCGTTGTTTAAAACTTCTGTCGTACGTAATTTTGACGTATAATGGATAAACAATTGATCCTCACTACTTTTCCCGCCAAGAGAGCACCTCCTTCTTCTAGCTATGCCTCCGTCTTTCAGTTGCTGACTATAGTAGTCGTGACAGCAGGTTGCAACTTACACGCTTGGCCAACTTATTATGAGATATAATTATTTGGAAGTGTACGTCAGATTTACGTATCAATAGTATTAATAGAAACATTTTCTGTTAGTGCAGTTTATTTATTCCCTTAAGTGTGTTTTATCTAACAAAGTAACACAGGATGAAAACTTACTGCAGATCATAGATGAAAGTTCAGATGATGATGCTGATGATGACGCTGAAGGCAATGTAGAGATTGAATATGAAACTTGCGACAATGACAAGGATCTAAGATACAGTAGGAGAGATTGAGAATCACGTAGAAAGCAAGGGAATGGAGAAAGAAGGCAAAAAACAAGAAAACAGGAAGAAAAGAAAAGGAAAGGAAAAGGAAAAGGAGAAGAGAAGAGAAGAGAAGAGAAGAGAAGAGAAGAGAAGAGAAGAGAAGAGAAGAGAAGAGAAGAGAAGAGAAGAGGGCAGAGGGGAGAGCGCAGAGGGCAGAGGGCACGAGGACCAGAGGGATCGAGGACCAGAGGGCACGAAGGCCAGAGGGCAGGTGGGCCAGAGGGACGAGGGCAGAAGGACCAGAGGGCACGAGGACCAGAGGGCAGGTGGGCCAGAGGGACGAGGGCACGAGGACCAGAGGGAACCAGGGCACGAGGATGAGAGGGCACGAGGACCAGAGGGCACGAGGACCAGAGGGCACGAGAACCAGAGGGCAGGTGGGCCAGAGGGCACGAAGTAACGAGGACCAGAGGGCACGTGGGCCAGAGGGCACCAGGGCACGAGGACCAAAGGCAGGTGACACAGAGGGCACGAGGGCAGGAGGACCAGAGGGCACGAGGACCAGAGGGCACGAGGACCAGAGGGCACGAGGACCAGAGGGCAGGTGGGCCAGAGGGCACGAAGGCACGAGGACCAGAGGGCACCAGGGCACGAGGACGAGAGGGCACGAGGACCAGAGGGCAGGTGGGCCAGAGGGAGGGCACGAGGACCAGAGGGCACCGAAGGCACGTGGGCGAGGGGAGGAGGACCAGAGGGCACCAGGGCACGAGGGACGAGGAGAGGGCACGAGGACCAAAGGCAGGGCAGGCACGAGGGCAGGAGGCCAGAGGGCACGAGGACCAGAGGGCACGAGGACCAGAGGGCACCACGTGGGCCAGGGCACCAGGGCACGAGGACCAGAGGGCACGAAGGCACTTGGGCCAGAGGGCACCAGGGCACGAGGACGAGAGGGCACCAGGGCACGAGGACCAGAGGGCACGAGGACCAGAGGGAACGAGGGCACGAGGACCAGAGGACGAGGACAGAGGTCATGAGGACCAGAGGGCACGAGGACCAGGGCACCAGGGCACGAAAGGACGAGGGCACCAGGGAGGACCAGGACCAGGGAACCAGGGCACGAGGACCAGAGGGCAGGGCACGAGGACCAGAGGGCACCAGGGCACGAGGACCAGAGGGCACGAGGGCCAGAGGGCACGAGGACTAGAGGGCATGAGGGCATTTTCATAACTCTAACCTACAATCCGCAATGACCTGAAATAGCTATTGCTTCACTCCCACATGTAAAACCGACTGATCGTTCTGACATTGTTACTTGCGTTTTCGCATTGGAACTCAAGAACTGAAGATGTATACGTTAAATAAAAAGTATTTGGCATGAAGAAAACCATTCAGAGGGTAGGCCTATGTTTCATTATTATGGAAGCAAATAACTTCCAAAATGTCTGGTATTCTTCATTGGAAATAAATTTGAAAAAATTTAATTTGAACTTCTAATGAACTTAGTTAACAGCATTTGCTGCACAAGCCACTAATATGCTATAACTTTAATAGAATAGAAAAAAAAATTGGTAGGAAAATTAAATAACCAAAATTACAGAATACTATAATAATGTACAACATATAAAATATGGACATTGCGATAATTGTTTTCTTTACGGTCCGACAAGTTTAATAAACTATTGTGAGAAATGAAGTTTTGCCAACTTAAGGGTTAATGAAATAAGTCTGAATAAATCAGGGACCCGTTAAAAAATTCTGCCTTCTCATAACTTGATGAACGACCATTGTTTAGATGCACTGAAAACTGAAAATACTGCGTAACAGCGGGAAAATAAGCAAGGAGATGAGCCTTCGGTTTCACTGCACGAGGCCTGCTATTTGAATACAGAGAAAGCACTTGAGATGCCGCTTTCTGTGTGTCGAGCCAATAAAGAAAGAAACATACATTACACTGCAGACCCGGCCTTCTGGAGAGCACCCACGTAGAAACTATAAAACACGACAAAAGGAATAACTTGGTAAGAAAATAACGCGTCTTCTCTGTATGATTTAAGAAGTCGTATGCCGGTCTCTGGGGAGGCCATGCATTTCGACTCTGAAGAGTACAGCATGGTGCTTGGAATATATGATGATATTTTTATTTGATTATACAGAACCTTGGTGGACCGCCTTTCTGTCCCAGAGGTACAGTATAAGGACCATGTTCCTTCTGCATTGTCTTGCAACAATGATTCCGAACCAATTTGCCTTCGACCACGATGTAAAAGGAAAACAAAGCCTTACTTTTATAAACACAAACCTTACTAGATGATTTTACTACGTAAGATATATCATATTCTTCTTTTTTTGGGCATTGAAATGAAGATTCTTTTTGAACTTTATTCCTGAAATGAATAATCTTAAGTAAAAGTTCTTGTCTTTCTAGTACTTCGAACAACGGAGAAATACATACGTGCCTGCAAAAGAAATGCCGATACGAAATTATGTCGTTTTCCGAGGACTTTAGCAAACATGGCGAAGTGGAAAGCTATTTTCCTGACATTAATTTTTAAAAACATTTAAATACGATTTTTATAACATGTCCACGTTGTTATTTGATATGAATTGATTTTAAATTATTCATATACTGTACTTTTATTTTACAACATTACTAAGGATACTACACGAAAATAGTGAAACTAGTTTATAATTGAGACAGGGAAGTCAAAAACTCCCTAACTCCAATAAACCAAATTTTACAGGAGAGAGAAAAAAACTTATCATTTCTCTTACTAACTGTAAATATTATACATTTATCTATTAATATTGTGTAAAATTACATTCTTTATCAATTAAATACTCCAAAACCTAAATTTTTACATTATCTTACGTTACAATTTGAAATAAACACTACTGGAATTAGTGGTTTTCTCACTTCCACAGTGTATGAATTAAGAAAAGTGAATAAATATGAGCCATGTGAAGAAAAAAGATAAGAATATCATAATTCCCTTATGAAACATTGGAATATACGAGAAAATGGAAGTTTATTATTAAGACTAGCCGTACCCGTGCGCTCCGCTGCACCCGTTAGAAATTAATATAAAGTAATTACAAAATTAAAATAGGACATTTGATCCAGGGAACATTCGTGTTTGATATAAGGGTAAATCGTTTATTATGTTACTTAATTTAAATTGTATTTGCATAATTAAAATGCGATCATTTTGATCCAGAGACCACTCATTTGGTCATAAAAATTATTTTAGGAAATACAGGAAACGAATGTACAGAATAGCCTATCAAGTTTTCTGTGCATAAGAAGCTATTTTAATCTTACCTGTCCTCGATTCACTCAGAAGTTACTGTAATAACATTATAGCATTATGTCCATCTAGAGAAACTACACTTTCCAATGGTGAATTAATAATTAATTATACAAATCGGTTAATTTAGCTTCCGATATTACTTCATACAAACACAGAAACATTCCCCGTAGGCTATCTTTCATAGCTTTCGATTGTTGCTGTCCAAGGCCCCTTATAGACGAAGTCATGTGTTTTTTAATTCATTACACGGCCTTAGATGGCAGTTATTCTAATTTTAAAATTCATTTATCTCATTAAATATCAGTCCTATCAAAATTTTTCAAGGAATAAAACTTATCTTAAATTATTTTTTAAAGAAACTTTTGTTATGTAACATTTTTCACAAAAATTAATAATAAGCGAGATATTTGGATTTATTTAATTCAGGCTTCATTATAACCCCCTTTTAAATAATGTATTTTGAATGCCATATAGCCTAAAATCTAAATTACAACGAACTTAATTTATATTCCAATTTTCATCGAAATCCGTTCAGCCATTATCGCGTGAAAAGGTAACAAACATACATACAGACAGACAGACAGACAGACATACAAACAAAAATTTCAAAAAAGCGATTTTCGGTTTCAGGGTGATTAGTTATATATGTTAGGACCAATTATTTTTGGAAAATCGAAAATTACCAGAAAAATTTCGACTGCAGATTTATTATTAGTATAGATTAACATTGCTAGGCCTATATTTTTTTAAATTTCAACTTTATTAGACAGAAAATCACAAATTGCCATAAAGCACATCACAATACACAAATAAAACCACAAACAATATTAAAATGTTAACACAGTCTCATTCATGTTACAGATTCTGTTTTTTTTCTCACTCTCATGTTCTTCCTGTGCATCTAGATTCTAGATTATTACTGTCCACAAACAGAGTTTGGTAATTCATCCTACTTTCCTCAGAAATAAACTGCAATAAAGTTTGAAAGTCCTTTTGCTTTCTTCTTTCAATGGCAATGCTGAATTGTACTTTAGTTGACTGGGGAATGATGCATCTGTATTGGGTTTCTGGAAGTTAATCGACTCGATATTGTGCCTTTAATAGTCTTACTTACATGGATTTCATAGATTTTTGTGACATTCTGAATACCGTATCGTATCACTTTACTCAGCTGGTTGAGCGATAGTGTTGCCACCTACCGGGAAATTAAGCTTGGAATGCAAAAACTCTCTTATTTCATGGAGTAAGTGGAGTTCTGACTTCCACGAGTTTTAAAACAGCCCCCAGAATGCAGATGAATGTCGATATTAGTGTATTCTTGCCTTCCAAGCATGCGGGACAAACTAAAAAGCATCATCCAGCCCATAACTCAATTCTGTCAACAATTGGAGTTAGTGGGTTTTTGATCTCCCTGTCTCAATTATACAGGGACATCATTTTATTTTTACTAACATTTTTAATATTAACCTGGCTATACCTTTAGAGAACCGGAAACACCGCTTGCTCTCCCCTCCAAGACTGGAGTTCGATGATACTGGCGTAAAACACAAATCACTCTACTAGGTATAGGATGGAAGAAAAGTAGTTAATCCATTTACGTAAACTAGGAAATATCGCGATTTTGAGTTTGATAATTTTCATTAGGTTTTTCTTTAATCAAAGTACAGTACTGTATTAAGAATAAGTGTTTTTACTCACGAACTGAGTTATCCATGCGAACGTATTCATTATGCAGTGTATATTATACTGTCTACAGCACATTAGCGTACAATATAGAGAAAGAAGTTAAATTGAAAAATAATCATAATATGAATATTTAAATACAATTTTGAAAATGGTGGCCGTTCATTTCGATACAGGCTTCAGTTCTTTTGTGCATATTATCGCACTATAGACTATTGCATCTAATTCCAATTGCCAGTTTCGTCCTTCGTACTAGTAACTCATGTTAAAATAATTCTATACCTACTCTACGTACTGTTAATTCAACCTTCACTTCTGCCCGACCCGAAAATATAAAATTACTCAGACATGCTATCTACTGTCCGTCCAAGTAGTTATGCCGCAGGATTGTAGAAAGGGAGGAAATCACGTGACAGTTAATTACTTAACGAGGCCCTTTTATTTAAGTTAAATTAAACAGCTGTATAATATTACGTAAACGTCCAATTCCTAACAGAAATTAATGTTTTCAGAAAAGAGCTAAGACAGCCCAGCTTTTACAGAGGGGCGAGCATAAGCAGGTGGGGAAAATCGGGATGCGACGTAGGCAAACGGACAGTACCTGTGCGAAAATATGATTCAATATTGAAAGCTCTTTCGTCACTGGAAAACGCGAACATATTTCTGGAACGTACTATACTCACTAACTCAGTACTGCTTACTATCTGCGGTCTTGGTTTTGTTTGGAGTTGGAACTTCCTTAGTAGAAGGGGTGGGAGTGAAGTACATTCAAAAACTCAGGTACAATAAAAATTGAAGTAAAAATAAGATGATGTCCCTGTAGTACTCCACAGCCTTCCTTATTATCCATGGATGCTGTCATTGTTACAATCGATATATACGGCCAGTTACATTGCATATTGTATTAACAAGGAATGTATCAATTTTATTATAAATATAAATATAAAATTTTATTATAAATAGAGATACAGAACTGAAATTTGATTCTAATTGAAACATTCAACTACATATTTCTCCTATTGTTCGCCCCCCCCATTAACAGCTGTTCGGTCCCTCAGAGGGCCGCTGTCCCCAGGTTGAGAATTACAAGTTGGAGGCATTTTCTATGATTTGTTCAAAGCCTTTGACAGTATTAATCATAAAATGCTGCTAGATAAATTAGATTATTATGGAATTAAAGGTGTTGCACACCAATGGTTTTACTCATATCTCATAGATAGGAAACAGAAAGTCGAAATCAATACAAGTACGAAATCTGCCTCGGCATGGGGAACTATTAATAATGGAATTCCTCAAGGATCAATATTAGGTCCCCTACTTTTTCTAGTGTTCATAAATGATCTTGACCCCCTAATAAAAGATGTAGATCAAACCATATTATTTGCAGATGACACAAGTATAGTAATTACAGCTAATAACCCCAACACATTCCAATCTCCAACAGAGGAAATTCTCCTCAAAATATGTGACTGGTTCTCAGTCAATAAATTAGTATTAAATTGTAACAAAACTAACATAATTCAATTTACATCCTGTCCAAATTCAACCTCGCAAATGAAAAGCGCAATAATTAACAATAGATCCCTATTAGAAACAACAACAACCAAATTTCTTGGCTTAAAAATCGATAATGTGTTAAATTGAAAAAATCTTATTAAAGAAATTACCCCCAAACTAAATTCAGCAAGTTTTGCTATTAGATCTATGCAAAAGATAATAAATATCATTTCCTTAAAAACAATATACTTTGCATACTTCCACTCGATAATGAGTTTTGGAATAATATTCTGGGGAAATTCCACAGATAGTAACAGTATATTCCTACTGCAAAAAAAGAGTAATTAGAATAATAGTAGGAGCCAAATCTAGGGAATCGTGTAGGACTATTTTAAAAAAACTACAAATAATGCCCATGGCTTGTCAGTATATCTTTTCATTAATAATCTTCCTCTTATGTAATCGTGAAAACTTTGTAACTAATTCAACAGTTCATAGCATAAATACACGTCAAAAAATGACTTTCATACTCCATCGGCAAGTCTATCGTGCTATCAAAAAGGAGTGCGTTATATGGCAGTAAAAATTTTTAATAGCCTCCCTATCGATATAAAAATGAAACTCAAAACATAAGATTATTTAGGACCAAATTAAAGAAGTACCTAATTTCTCAAGCCTTCTATTCTGTAGGTGAATTCATGACATTTAATAACGCTTCATGAAATTGATACTAAAACTTTGTGTTGTACTAGTAGACTATATTCTGTATATATTTCATCTAGACTGTGACTATAAATTAAGACTTTATAATAGTATTAATTTTTTTGACTTGTTCCATATTCTAGCTGTGAAGCAAGGTATGAATACCATGGAATGTTAATAAATACAATACAATACAATTAATCTAAGTTATTTACACATTTTTACAATTATTATTATTCCCAATTTATTCGCCAGCATATTTGCTACGAGTTGCAATAACACGGATGTCTCGTGTACATAGCCGAAGTGTGTCGTACTGATGTACAAAATAAACATTTCTACACTTTAACAGCACATAATAACACTTGAAAAAAATAAAATAAAGTTGTACAAACACGGCTGAAAGCAATTATGAAGCTGATGGATACCAAACCAGAGACCTGAGTTCACCGTTCTAATTAAATAAACACATTATAAATAGCGACGTGATGATATCCGACAACTGTGCTCTTCGCAACTGTTTATTTTCTGATAATGTGCGAGAAAATACATTTTATCTCCGGGCGTATTTATATCTCATCTCCTTGATTTAAAGCGAACAATGTTGTGGATATTTGTGTTGAAATATGTTCATTGAATTTGCAGTATTTTGGTATAAATTCTGCTCAACCACGTGTTAAACATTTGTTATCATGCGTTTCATGCACTTATGAACCACTATATAAAACATCACGCAAATGAATCAATGTAATCCTCTTTCGAAATATTTGAAACTGGGTCTAGTCAGAGTCGAACTCAGAACAGAAGAACGCTGCCTAAACTTGTAGATGGCCTTCTGATGGCAGTTGAAATTTCTTTCTCCAACAGCGGTGGAAAAGTTATTTTTTTTTCGTTGTTGGTAACTCTATAGCATCTATTAGATGCTTTATAGTTGTGCTAACAGATGGAGTTACTTGTCAACAATGTGACGCTGAAACGTGTGTTCAGGTTACTGCCCAGTGACAGTATGATGTATTTTTATATTTGTGACTAACCGTACCCGTTCGCTCCGCTGCACCTGTTAGAAATAAATATAAAGTAATTACATAATTAAAATAGGACGTTTGATCCAGGGATCAACTTTTACAACAGCGCAAGATAATCTGCTTCGCTCATTACCCAATTTTTTTTGCATTGCATTTATTGCATATATATTTTATGTATTTTAACACGATTCAATTGAGCATAGTTAAAATTTGAATTATAAATAATGGATTGCTAAGCTAACGTACTATTACTGCATACTAAATCAATACACTCTCGTTGTTCGTTAATTCTCTGAGATTAAAATGAGTGTACATAAATATTATTTTAAGAAATGCAGAAAACGAATGTACAAAATAGCCTATCAAATTTTCTGTGCATAAGAAGCTATTTTAATCTTACCTGTCCTCGATTTACTCAGACGTTACTGTAATAACATTATAGCATTATGTCCATCTAGAGAAACTACACTTTACAATGGTGAAATAATAATTAATTATACAAATCAGTTAATTTAGCTTCTGATATTACTTCATACAAATGCAGAAACATTCTCTGTAGGCTATGTTTAATAGCTTTCGATTTTTGATGTCCAAGGCCCCTGTTTCGATTGTTGTTGTTCAAGGGCCCTTATAGACGAAGTCATTTGTTCTTAATTCATTGCACCATCTTAGATGGCGTTATTTTAATTTTAAAACTCATTTATCTCATTAAATATCAGTTCTATCAACATTTTGTAAAGAATAAAACGTATCGGAAATTATTTTTAAAGAAACTTTTGTTATGTAATATTTTTCACAAAAATCAATAATAAGCGAGATATTTCGATTTATTTAATTCAGGCCCCCTTATAACTCCCCTTTTAAATAAAGTATTTTGAATGCCATATAGCCTAAAATCTAAGTTACAACGAACTTAATTTATATTCCAATTTTCATATAAATCGGTTCAGCCATTATCGCGTGAAAAGGTAACAAACATACAGACAGACATACAAACAAAAATTTCAAAAATGCGATTTTCGGTTTCAGGGTGGTTAATTATATATGTTAGGACCAATTATTTTTGGAAAATCGAAAATTACCAGAACAATTTCGGCTACAGATTTATTATTAGTATAGATGATTGGTTAATACATTTGTATTGGAGGGCAGCTTGATATCATGGTCTATGAAGGAAGGGTTGCTATAACAACAAAGATGCATTAAATATTATAGCATGGCAAATTGTTTCATGATGTTAACTTTATGGCACAAATTATGTGTTATAATAGAAGTTAAAGTATTTTTAATTTACGCCGGTAATTTCTGTCAGCTTTCTACCGAGTACAACTTGTTACGTCATCTTATTTATGTCACTTTCATTTATTCATTCGGCTTCCTTTGCCAATGGCTCTTAATGTCTTCACCTTACTGGATATTCTGTAATGTTATATTAATGTTTAAAATTAATGTACAAAATATATATAATTTCAGCTACGTCTATGCAAATCTTCTGAATTTAAACTATACATCATAAAGTTCAATTTACGAGCTTATTTTATAATGTTGCATTGGTACAAAGAGCATGCATTTAACTTATTTAGGCATTAATTTGTTTATTTATTTATTTATTTACACTAAATTAAATACATGAAACGTTAAATGAAGTTAGAGAATAAGATTTTTTCTTATTCCAGATTCATAGAATTTTATCTTTATTGAGGGAAAACATTAATGATTTCATGAACTTGTGAAGAAAGGAAGAATTTCCGACATCAGTCGTCAGATGGCTCAGTCATCACTCTTTCTTATAATAGTGAAGTTGTTCCCTGTAACTGACCGGTAGAGTGCATCCCGAAGCCCCTTTTTTTATTACGAGACTGAATTGCGACATTCTGGAACGTATTTCAATATTTCTACCTTGCCGAAAGCACTAATTAATAAATGGGGAATATATTTCAATATTTTAGCTGCTTTCTGTATATCATTAAAAAGAATTCAGTTTTGTTTTTTGTTCTAGTCCGAATGAAACATCTCCCTAGTGCAATCTAGTGGGTGGAAAGGGAAGCACATCAGAATTTGATTGGTTATCTAATTAATCAGCATTCCTCTAATGGCGAAACGAGTGGTTTTTGCAATGGGGGTGGGGGGGGAAGTCCCAACAACGCAATCCACGCAACCGCGTTTTCACACACGCGCAAATGGATTTTTTACTACAGGCAATATACAAAACATCCGACATTAGTCTGGTTTGCAACTCCACGTTAATGCTTCTGGATCGAAGCGTAGTTGGTTGATAGCATGGATTTTGTTTAAAAAAAGGAACAGAAATTTGTGTTTCTTTCTACTAAAGTTGAGTTAAGTCGAGGGGTCACACATCATATATAATGTGTGACATAAAAGAAAAATCTTATGAAATTCGACTGGTTAATGTAAGCAAAATTCTCATCGGGATTTGAGTTGTAAGTCAATATTTCACATTGTGAGGTACAGATGGCTTTAACAGCTAACCACTGAAAAAAAAAATTATTTCCTGCTAATCATTGCTTTGATGTATGATGAGATTATCGGGAGGTAATGAAGTCTGCTTTATATACTCTTTTTTTCGTCAGAAATGAAATGAAAGTCTGTCAGACGACCAGAACTGCACAAAGAGGCAATCAAACTAACCAAATAAACAATCAAATAACCAACCACCAACCAAACGAATAATTAAAGAAATAATCAATCAACCAAAAGCAACCAAAACATACAATAAACCGACCAAAAAACCAACCAAAGGAATAATCAAATATGCAAGTAACCAAAAAAAACTAGAATAAACAACAAAATAACCAATTAGCGACTAACCAACCAAATAATTTAGCAAGCAAATAATCAAGGAAATGACCAATTACCGATTAACCAACCAATAACCAAGAAACCAAATACCCAACCAACAGAAAAACTGACCAAAAGATCAATGACCGAATAATCAGTCAACTGAATAACTAAATAAATAACAACGATCCAATAACCAATCAAGTAACCAACCGAATAACCAATTAACCAACGAATCCTATAACTAACTTAGCAAGTAATCAACCAACTGAATAACGAACCAAATAACTAACGATCCTAATAACTATGTAAATATCCAATATCTAGCCAAATTACAAACCAACCAAATAAATATCTAAGCGAATAACAAAACAAGAAAATAATCAACTAACCAAAAGATCAAGAAACCTAATAAACAATCAACAACGTAATCGGCCAACCGAATAATTAACTAACCAAATAACCAAACGAATAACCTATCAACCAACGTATCTAAATTTAACAAAAATATTGGTCTTGTAAACCAAAAATAAGGAACACCTTTCAAAACTTCAGAAATAATAACTGATCCATCCATCCATCCATCCATCCATCCATCCATCCATCCATCCATCCATCCATCCATCCATCCATCCATAATTATACATCTAACCCATTCATTCGTCTATCCTTCTATATATCAATGAACTTCTTTCCATGGAAACCGTATGCTGTGAAAAACAATTGAGGCATTCAGAAGTCAACATAATTAACTCCACTTTTGGTTATTTCAGAGTTTCTAAGTTGGCAGTGTATTAAATTGACCATATTTTCAGTGGTCAATGCGATTAACTGCATAGTTCAGTAAAAGCCCACAGAATGCAGTATTCTTCTTGACTACATCACAGAATTAATTATGTGTATTTAACTTTAACCTTTAATATCTAAAAATCTTTGGAAAAGGAGTTAATCATGTTGACTTCTGAACACCTCAATTTACATTAAACTAATGAAGTAGTTTTGAAACATAAATGAATGACATTACATGAGTTCTTCAGTGATATATCTTGTGGCGTCAGATTAACAATAATTGTTAACTTGTTATCTATAATTGACTCCTCCTGATCGTTAGGAAGCAAAGAGGAATTCGAACTCCACTCACTCACTCACTCACTCACTCACTCACTCACTCACTCACTCACTCACTCACTCACTCACTCACTCACTCACTCACTCACTCACTCACTCACTCACTCATTTATTCACTCACTCATTTATTCACTCACTCACTCACTCATTTATTCACTCACTCATTTATTCATTCACTCACTCATTTATTCACTCACTCACTTATTCATTCACTCACTCATTTATTCACTCACTCACTTATTCATTCACTCACTCATTTATTCACTCACTCACTCATTTATTCACTCACTCATTTATTCTCACTTATTCATTCACTCACTCATTTATTCACTCACTCATTTATTCACTCACTTATTCATTCACTCACTCATTTATTCACTCACTCACTCATTCATTTCATTTATTCACTCACTCACTCATTTATTCACTCACTCATTTATTCACTCACTTACTTATTCATTCACTCACTCATTTATTCACTCACTCACTCATTTATTCACTCACTCATTTATTCACTCACTCACTTATTCATTCACTCACTCATTTATTCACTCACTCACTTATTCATTCACTCACTCATTTATTCACTCACTCTCTCACTTATTCACTCACTCATTTATTCACTCATTTATTCATTCACTCACTCATTTATTCACTCACTCTCTCATTTATTCACTCACTCATTTATTCACTCACTCATTTATTCACTCACTCATTTATTCACTCACTCACACACTCACCCATTTATTCACTCACACACTCACTCATTTATTCACTCACACACTCACTCATTTATTCACTCATTTATTCACTCACTTATTCATTCATTCATTTATTCACTCGTTCATCCATCCATGTCAGACTGGTCCAGTCGGTAATCCAATCACATGGAGGTGTGATCGCTTATAAATCACGCCTGGTGCTTCTCTCTTGTTTTTAAGAATAACGTCTTTCTCACGGACCGAATAGTTCAATGGAATTCCGTCCCGCTCCTCTGTCGTAACGTAATGCCTACTAGTCCGGATTCACAGTAAGGGATGTGCAAACTGTCCCTTTATTTGATATTTCCCTCGCCTCACCCACTTACATGAGTGCAAGACGGAACTAACCGTCAAACGTTACGCTTAACACACTGTTGTAAGTATTCGCATTACAGACATCTTTGTTATTGGAGCTCATAGTTGGAACCTCGATATGGGGATGGATGTTTAAGGATGTAAATTAGGGAGTGCCGTATCATAGATTCGCTGTACGTGAAAGAAACATGCACTTGGTAGAAAAGAACAGAAAAAAATCACGGGAAATCTGTCGTCTACGTCATAATTAATCTCTGTCGATAAATGAACTTGTATGTCATCCTGTTTTTTGAAGTAGTGAGCCCACTGTACAAGAACTTAACTTGAATTTGTGATAGAAAAGGCAGTTTTGGGACAATAATTTTCGTGGTGTTCACATTTTCCGTAACATTAATGTATCAGTTTATGCACTATAATCCAGGCGATTATTGGCCGATAGTGGAGCACAATTCCGGCAAAACATAATGGTTCGTGACATTAAATTGGCTAATGAAGAATAAAATGCATAAGATCTGCTGATGATATGGCGTTGTTAGCAGAAGGGATATGCTACTGGAGCTAAATCACAGCTATGAGCAGTATAGGAACATTATAAATGCAGACAAGACGAAAACCATGGTGATAGCAAGAAAAATGAAGTAGGCAAATGTTCCAACTCGAAATGAAGCAGTAGAGCAAGTGGACAGCTTCAAATACTTGGGGTGTACTATAAGCAGTAACATGAGCTGCTGCCAGGAAGTCAAAAGGAGGATAGCAATGGCAAAGGAAGCTTTTAATAGAAAGGAGCATCTTCTGTGGACCTCTGGAGATATAACAAAGGAAAATACTAGTGAAGTGTTTTGTGTGGAGTGTGGCATTGTATGTGGCAAAAACAAGGGGATTACAACGAAGTGAAGAGAAGCGACTAGAAGCATTTGAAATGTGGATATGGAGAAAAATAGAACGTGTGAATTGGACAGACAGAATAAAAAATGAAGCTGTGCTGAAAAGAGTGGGTGAAGAAAGAATGATGCTAAAACTAATCAGGAAGAGAAAAAGGAATTGGCTGGGTCACTGGCTGAGAAGAAACTGCCTACTGAAGGATGCACTGGAAGGAATGGTGAACTGGAGAAGAGTTCGGGGCAGAACAAGATATCAGATGATAGACGACATTAAGATATATGGATCATACGCGGAGACAAAGAGGAAGGCGGAAAATTGAAATGATTGGAGAATGCTGGGTTTGCAGCAAAAGACCTACCCTTGGGTATGAATGAATGAATGAATGAATGAATGAATGAATGAATGAATGAATGAATGAAATTGAAGACATGAAACAAAATAATTTAAGATGAAAATAATTATAGTAAGGTTATTCCTATTTGAGTGCACAAAACAATTTCATTCATATTTCTCCTTGTTGTTCTTGTACTATCCTAATGATCCCTGCAGTCCTCTTGCTCTCCTTGTATTCCCTTTCTTCTTGTCTTCTCCTTGTTGTCCTTGTACTGTCATTATTGTTGCACTCCCTTTGTTCCCCCCATATTCTTATTGTTGTCCTTTTATTCCCCTTATTATCCCTGTACTCCCATTGTTCTCTTTCATTTTCCCCTTGTAGTTCTTGCACTATTTTATTCTCATATCATTCCTCATATTCTGTTATTCTTCCCCTTGTCCTTATATTCCCATGTTATTCTTGTATTCTCCTTGTTCTCCTTATATTCTCCATGTTATTCTTGTATTCTCCTTGTTCTCCTTATATTCTCCATGTTATTCTTGTATTCTCCTTGTTCTGCTTATATTCTCCATGTTATTCTTGTATTCTCCTTGTTCTCCTTATATTCCCCATGTTCTCCTTGTTCTTCTTATATTCTCCTTGTATACCCATTTTCCTTCTTGTATTTCCCTTGTTCTCCTTGTATTCCACTTGTTCTCCTTATATTCCCCTTGTTCTCCTTCATTCTCCTTGTTCTCCTTATATTCCCCTTGTTCTCCTTCATTCTCCTTGTTCTTCTTATATTCTCCATATTTTTCTTGTATTCTCCTTTGTTCTCCTTATATTCTCCATGTTACTCTTGTATTCTCCTTGTTCTCCTTATATTCTCCTTATTCTTGTATTCTCCTTGTTCTCCTTATATTCTCCATGTTATTCTTGTATTCTCCTTGTTCTCCTTATATTCTCCATGTTATTCTTGCATTCTCCTTGTTCTTCTTATATTCTCCTTGTTATTTTTCTTGTATTTTCCTTGTTCTCCTTATATTCTCCATGTTATTCTTGTATTCTCCTTGTTCTCCTTATATTCTCCATATTATTCTTGTATTCTCCTTGTTCTCCTTATATTCTCCATGTTATTCTTGTATTCTCCTTGTTCTCCTTATATTCTCCATGTTATTCTTGTATTTTCCTTGTTCTCCTTGTATTCCACTTGTTCTCCTTACATTCTCCTTGCTCTTCTTATATTCTCCTTGTATACCCATTTTTCTCCTTGTATTTTCTTTGTTCTCCTTGTATTCCACTTGTTCTCCTTACATTCTCCTTGTTATTCTTATATTCTCCTTGTATACCCATTTTTCTCCTTGTATTTCCCTTGTTCTCCTTGTATTCCACTTGTTCTCCTTACATTCTCCTTGTTCTTCTTATATTCTCCTTGTATACCCATTTTTCTCCTTGTATTTTCCTTGTTCTCCTTGTATTCCACTTGTTCTCCTTACATTCTCCTTGTTCTTCTTATATTCTCCTTGTATACCCATTTTTCTCCTTGTATTTCCCTTGTTCTCCTTGTATTACCCTTTTTATCCTTGTCTTATTTTCTCTCTGTCTCCTCCTTGTCCTTGTACTATCCTTGTTATCCTTGTTTTTATATTTGTCCGTCTGCTCTATAGCTTTCACCATGTTCGCAGTTTGAGAGGAGGTTTGGATATGAGTTCACCAATACAGTGAATACAATGAATGAATGAAAATATAGTTAGAAATATTTAGTTTCTTAGAAAACCTATTTGACCATCAAACAATTTGGCTTCCTTATTTTGAAAAGGTATGGATAAAGAGACTTCTGAAGAAAATTATGCAAGTATTTGTACAGGTCCGTAGACAAGAACATCCACAAAGACGATGGAGCCAGCAGTTCTAAGAATTCTTGGGGGCGGAACGATCTACTAATAGGGCCAAACCGTGGACACAGTGATAAACAAATATAAAAATAAATAAATAAAATGAAGTGAACAGAAATTAATTAATAATAACACTTCGGAAAAACTACAAATTACAAATTCAGAGTGTTTGAGAGTTAGGCCGCTGTAGCACGTGGCAGCTCGTGTATCAATGATCTTGTAGGTGTGTGAGTGAGTGCGTGTGTGTGTGTTGTGCGCTATTGAGAGACAGAAGCTGCGGAAGGCTAAAGTCGGCGTCAAAGGCATGTCTATCAAAGTCTTTTCGTTTATTGGTGATCTCAAGACCGGAATGTGGAAACAGTTGAAAAGCGACGAAAAGAGTAAAATGAAAAAAAGAAAAATAAAAGACGGGCGTCGGCAGGCACAAGTAGATCTCGGCGGGGGATTGTTGTCAGGCAGGGGGAGGGTTGGGGGATGTTTCGAATCGATATGCCATTAAGTCCGGCGAAACCCGCTCTCCTTTGCATCGAGGGTTGCTGGCTTGAAATTCAAAGCTTTTGTAAATAGTGTTCCGGGACTTTTGTTTGGACTGCTTGGCTCAATTCTGGAACTTCACACTCCTGCTATCTCCGAGAGGCAGTTATTACTGTAAACAAATAAAACATCCCTTACTTGGCGGTGCCTGTCAACTGTCTGTTTTCTGACATTTGTTTCTGAACAGATTCGGTACGGCACGCATTATATCCATTTCTGTGGCGAGATTAGTCAAAACAACTGCCTAGCTTCGGTTTGTATATCGATCTGCATTAAAAATTTAAGAACGAGGTCTCTGTCGAAAGGAAAGTATTGGGAAGAAAAAGGAAAGTTACATAGAAAGGGGAATAAATGGTAACAAATACAATGGACAAGCGGAAGGAAAGAAAGTATCAATGAAAATTGAACTGAATAAAGAAAAGAAACTGAAGAAACTGTAAGCAAGATAGAAAAAAAGGGAATAGAAAAGAAAAACAAGAAAACAAGTGAAGAACGAAGAGGGAAAGAAGGGAAAGGATGAAAGAGAATGTGCGCGAAGACATATACGTAACTAAAGAAAAGGAACGGAATAAAAGAATGTAAGAGAAAAAAGGGAAAGAAAAGAAAAGGAATCAAAATGGAATATAAAAGGAATCAAAAAGGAAAACACAAGGAATCAAAATAGAATAGGCGAGGAATGAAAAAGGAAAAGAAAAGGAATCAAAAAGGAAAAGACGAGGAATCAGGAAGAAAAAGAAAACGAATCCAAAAGGCAAATAATGGAAATGAGAAAGGAAAATGAAAGGAATAAAGAAGGAAAAGACCAGAAATCAGAGAGAAAAAGAAAAGGAATCGAAAAGAAAAATAAAGAGAATGAAAAAGGAAAAGACAAGGAATCAAAAAGAAAAAGAAAAAAGTCAAAACGCAAAAGATAAGAAATCAAGAAGGAAAAGAAGAGGAATCTGAAAGGAAAAAAAAAGAATGAAAAAGGTAAATAAAATGAATCTAGAATGAAAAGAAAAGGAATCAAAAGAGAAATGAAAAGGAATCAAAAACGAAAAGACAAGGAATCAAAAAGAAAAAGAAAGGAAAATAAGAGGAATAAAAAAGGAAAAGACAAGGAATCAGAAAAAAAAGAAAAGGAATCAAAAGAATAATAAAGAGAATAAAAAAGAAAAAGACGAATAATCAAAAAGGAAAATAAAAAAATCAGAAAGGAGAAGATAAGAAATCAAGAAGGAAAAGAAGAGGAATGAAAAAATGAAAGAAAAGAATGAAAAATGAAAAGAAATGGAATAAAAAGGGAAAGGAAACAGAAATGGAACTTAAAAGAAACAAAAAGGTAAACGAAAGCAAAAAGGAAAAAGTAAGCAAAAAGACAAAAGAAGGTAAAAAGGAAGAGGAAGGCAAACAACAAAAGAAAAGGGAAGCGAGAAAAAAGGAAAACAAGTACAAAAAGGAAAAGTAAACAAAAAAATGGCAAACAAAGGGAAAAAGGAAAAGTACAAAAAGGAAAAGTAAACAAAAATGGAGAGGAAACAAACAGAAACGAAAAGGAAAAATGCATAAAGGAGAAATGAGAGCAAATAGAAAGAGAAGCCAACAAAAAGAAAGAGAGCACAGAAAAGTAATAAAAATGAGTGAAAAGAAAAGAGGGATGAGGAAGGAACGTAATGGAATGAATGGAAAGAATTAAAGTAGACAAGAGAAGAAGGAAAGAGGAATAATAGAATAAAGAAAATAGAAAGAAAGAAAGGGAAGGTAAGCAAGTAGAGTGGAATAACGAGAGGAGAGGATAACGAAAGAGTAAAAAGAAATTCATGAAGAGAAATTAAGAAAAGTCAAATTAAATTTAGTGAACAAAAGGGAGGAAAGATAAATACGTAGTGAGTAATTGAAAGAAGCAAACAAAATAACAGTTAGGAAGGAAAAGAAGAAATAGAAAGAAATGGAACGCAGAACTGTGCTGGCATTGGCGTAAAATGAACTTAATTGCAATTTGCTTCTATAGACTCCACTTTATGACGTTTTCGAAACATAGAAGCCACCTGGAGACCAACTCTTACCAAATTACATCTAATAATTAGTACAAAATGAACACTACAGCCATTCACAAGTACCATTTTTGATTGTCTCAACGACTTGACTCGCGCTGGTAAAAGTGAGATGCTTGCGGTGCGCCACAGCTGGTCTGGAGTTCGACGACCAGCAGGAGCTATCGTGATGAGGTTTCTTTTGTGGCTTCACCAATTCATAGATGGTAATAGTGAAGAAACCACACTAACGTCGGTTCTAATCCAAACAAATGAAATACCGAGCATTTTATAAAACAGAAATGTCTGGTAAAAAATGAAAATTTACGTAGCAACGAAACAGAACAATATCGCATGGAAATTCTCTGGTGGATCAGTCACTGTCCCAGCTATCTAGGCAACAATTTGTCAGTTTGTCACTAGAATTTTAAGTTTTACACCAAAGTTCTGGGCGAGAAAAATTATGGTGGCAGTCCTTTCTTTTCTAGTTCGATTAAAGAAAATATGTCTCAGTGAAATGTACAGCAGAGTTCGTATAGGTCAGTTTCTGTCAGATGCGTTTCCAATTCACTGCGGGCTAAAGCAAGGAGATGCACTATCACCTTTACTTTTTAACTTCGCTCTAGAGTATGCCATTAGGAAAGTCCAGGATAACAGAGAGGGTTTGGAATTGAACGGGTTACATCAGCTGCTTGTCTATGCGGATGACGTGAATATGTTAGTAGAAAATCCACAAGCGATTATGGAAAACACGGGAATTTTACTTGAAGCAAGTAAAGCGATAGGTCTGGAAGTAAATCCCGAAAAGACAAGGTATATGATTATGTCTCGTGACCAGAATATTGTACGAAATGGAAATATAAAAATTGGAAATTTATCCTTTCGAGAGGTGGAAAAATTGAAATACCTGGGAGCAACAGTAACAAATATAAATGATACTCGGGAAGAAATTAAACACAGAATAAATATGGGAAATGCCTGTTGTTATTCAGTTGAAAAGCTTTTATCATCCAGTCTGCTGTCAAAAAATCTGAAAGTTAGAATTTATAAAACAGTTATATTACCGGTTGTTCTGTATGGCTGTGAAACTTGGACTTTCACATTGAAAGAGGAACATAGGTCAAGAGCGTTTGAGAATAAGATGCTTAGGAAAATATTTGGGGCTAAGAGGGATGAAGTTACAGGAGAATGAAGAAAGTTACATAACACAGAACTGCATGCATTTTATTCTTCACCTGACATAATTAGGAACATTAAATCCAGACGTTTGAGATGGGCAGGGCATGTAGCACGTATGGGCGAATCCAGAAATGCATATAGAGTGTTAGTTGGGAGGCCGAAGGAAACAGACCTTTGTGGAGGCCGAGACGTAGATGGGAGGATAATATTAAAATGGATTTAAGGGAGATGGGATATGATGATAGAGACTGGATTGATCTTGCTCAGGATAGGGACCAATGGCGGGCTTATGTGAGGGCGGCAATGAACCTCCGGGTTCCTTAAAAGCCAGTAAGTAAGTAAGTAAGTATAAGTAAACCACATTGGGTCTAGGGCCTATAAAATTTTATGGATTTGTTCGAGAGGCCTAAATATGGGAAATTGTTTTACAGGAAGGCAGAAGACAAGACACAAACGAGAATTAGAGAAATAAAGCTGTTCAAAAAAGAGAGGTAAAAATAATTCTATACACAAACATAAAGACTGTTCAAAAGAAAGTTCTGTGTCGCTAATTTTGTCTACTCTGTTTTCATTCCCTTTACTTTTTCTTAGTCTTTTTCAATTGCTCATTTCTTTGTTACCTTTTATCTATCTCCCTTGCCTATATTTATTCTTTCCCAGTCTCCATTTCACTCATTATTCCTTTGTTACTTGTGGTTGTCATGACTACAGGCTATACGGAGCTTTATCTGTTTTAATGTCTGTCCCAGGAACTTAACGATTTGCAGCTGTAATCATGTCCGGCGGACTATATTGAGTTTGCAAGACACAATAAGGCCTTTTAGCTTCAGTACGGAAACCAATTTCGGGGACAAACCCAGCACACGTCATTCTTCCTGGCTCAGAGCAAAGGTTTCTGGGTTTTAAACAGTAACTCCGAATAAAAAAAAAACTGCCTTAAATACTCTGTTAACATAATGGAGAACACACTGAAAGAAAGACCACTATGTTCGCAACAGTTAAGGGTACATGAGCTGAGTTCGAATCCTGTTTTAAGCATAAATACTGTTTACTTGTCAGTATGATTTCCTTCACTGCTCTTCATAACCTAGAGATGATAAAAATAATCTTCTAGTTTCAAACACCCCTTGTCTTATATTTATGGCATATTACCTCTAATATAATTACCCCTTGCACTACTAGGGGAGAGTCGGGTAGTATCGGACATCGAGTAATATCGGACAGTGCGTTTCTCTCATCTATCACCATATGGTAGTACCTGAATGACATGGTTACGTTTCTCTATGCGACATCACAGAAACGTAACCATGTCAATCAGGTACTATCATCGTGTGGTAGATGAAAGAAACTCCTGTTCGATATTAACCGATGTCCGATACTACCCGACTCTCCCCTAAGTTTTCTATTTCACTGACAACTGTCCCTACGAGCCAACGTCTTAGTTGATAATACATATGGGCTATTCAATATGAAATCAATCAGTAAAAAACCTCGCATTTTTATAATACTCTAATTTTTTCCCTATTTATACAAGATGCTGAGGAGAGTGCATTTTCAAAAATATACTATCGAAAGTCAAACGGTTTTAATACTATTGAGCGACAAATTTAGCTTATTTTATAAAAAAACAAGCCTCTTTCAGCGCTCAGAACTCTGGAACCGTTTACTGCAGAACATTGAACGGGAGCTCATTTTGAAGCTGACTTAGTAGGTTATGTTAAGAAGTAATCCTTATTTTCATTGTATAAAGAGAGACAGATAATCTGATTTTACTTACTTTTAGGCTTTTTGGCCATTTGTAAAATTGTAAAACATATTGAGGAAAAAACCTTGCATTATTAAGAGGGATTCGGCATTGTTTGGTTAGTGGTACGGCAATAAGTTATGAGGGTATTAAATAAATTATTTTCACACGCCTAGACTTGAACGGCGCAGTACCGCACGCACTGGCCGAGACATGAAGATAAGCGAGCGTTGGGCGTCATTTTACTCCTGTGTTTATGAAAACCTGTGATAAAGCTAGCCCAGCTATGCGCTACTAGACGAAACATCACGTGTTTATGTCTTCTGGCCTTCCTTGCCTAGGCTAGCTCCCGCCTCACAGTCAGCTGGTTAGTTCACGCGCGTACTATTTATTTGTGCGAGATCGTCCGTATTTCCTTGCTTTCCGCACAGAACCAATAAGCGGTAAGTGTGAAATACCACATTCAGTATTCCCAACGTAACACATATAACAATTTCCCTCTTCTTACCGCTTAAGTGCGACATTTATTTTACTGCTTTAGACTTTTAACATATTATTTTTAGAGACGTTTAACATAGTAATAATTATAAATTGGAAACTTACCACTGCAATTTCACCTAAATTGCAATGTTAATTATTGTCTTTAAATATTTGCAAAAATTAAGTAACGTCTACTACTCCACGAAAGCTATTGCATTCCTGATACAAGTAACATTAAGGAAGCCGTGAAAAAATCAACAAGATTCCAGATGCCGATGTTATTACTGCAATATGTTGTATAAGTAATATTGTTAAAATATTAAAATGAAAAATAAATCATTACATAACCTTACCGTTTGTTTTAAGTTCGCATTTATAGACAGGGGGAAAAAAAAGACAGACGTATATCACGGCCTGGAGTATAGTAAACACAGAAAACATTTTATAGCAATAAAGTTGAAGATAGATATTTTGGTTTTCCGAAGTTGACGTCATTAAACAGAAACCAAAATGGCGATTTCATTGCAACTAATTAGAAATTCGCCTTTCAGGTATGTAATAAACGATCTTCGCACAAATTAATGTACGATACACGAGCGGTATGTTTGTTTTCATGTTCTTGGAAATTAGAAAAGCTCAACTACGTTTCGCTTTTTCAATCTTTTCCTCGAACATGAAAACGTCAACATACCGCTCTTGTAACGTATATTACTATTTCTTTATTTGATATTTTCAATACTTTATTATCAACGGTGCACCAATAAAAATATGTGTTTATTAGTACTTTCAATGCGAAATCTAACCACATATTTTAAAAATATTTTTTTGTGGGCAAAGGCGTCTTAATTAAGAAAATCTAAATTTCTCCATTTCCATAAAAAAGTAAGAAAAACTATTTATATAAACTTTAATTTCTCAGCATCAAAATAAACATGATTTTGATCACTGGGTGAAAGGGTTTCGGAGCCACAACAGTTTAAAGTTGCTAATTTTTATGAAAATACGATAAATTTAAATATTTTTAATTTAAACACTATGAAATTCTGATGCCTCAAACTTTGCACAAAGCATTGTATCACAGTTTTCAACGGACAGAAAAAGTTTAATTGTATTTAAAAATTGCAAGGTCAATTTTCTCTATATTTCGGTCGATTTGAGATGGAATAGCCCATATATTTATGCAGGAGAATGTTTCCGGAGACTGTAAACATCGCTGGCTAACAAAGGAGGGAAAAAGTACAATTTGGAGAATATCTTCGAAGACACTTTACTTCTAGGGTATAGAACCTTAACTTTGCCTTACGTCAGAGGATTTTTAAGAGCACTGCGATTCAAGATGCAAGAGATAGTTAATATCAATACCTTAAAAACAATATAATAATAATAATAATAATAATAATAATGATAATAATAATAATAGTAATAATAATAATAATAATAATAATAATAATAATAATAATAATAATAATAATGACTTTATTTAACCTGGCAGAGTTAAGGCCGTAAGGCCTTCTCTTACACTCAACCAGGAGTAAAACTTGTTTACACAGTTGAACATAAAACTGGATCGGAATTAAGTAATTACATACTGATACACTTTAGGTACATAATGAGATCAAAAGAGGTAGTTACATAAAATTTACCTCTAAAATAAAAATAAACATAGTGGAATACATATTAATGTTGTTAGAATCAAATACGAATCACATAAAAACAGAAGCCGATAATTCAATAAAAAAAAAATGTACACAGTAAAAATAAAAATAAACACATTAGTATACATATTAGTAATAGATTAAAATTAAGTAGGATTTACATAATTAAACCAGAAACCGACAATTGAATAAAATGTACACAAAAATAGATTAATAATAAAAAAACAGCACAGTGGGATACATATTGGCGTTAAGTGATAAATAAACACGATTTAGATAATAAAAATAAGAAACAAAATAAATAAATAAATAAATACAGTGGAACACATTCCATTAAATATTTGACACGCGTTAGGTCTGGCAACTCATCATAAGATATTTTTCTAATTTACATTTAAAGGAAATTAAAGTTCGGCAGCTCTTGACTTCAGGCGGCAGAGAATTCCAGTGACGAGAAGTAGCAACAGTGAAAGATGAAGAATAAAGAGATGATGTGTGCAGTGGTATTTCTAGCGTGTTATCATATTGTGACCGAGTATTTAAGTTATGATACCGAGAAAGACTGTGGAATCGGACAGATAAGTAAGAGGGAGTAGAAGTGTGCAAAATTCGGTATAAGAGAGAAAGGGAATGTAACTTTCTCCTCTCATTTAACCTGAGCCACAATAATTTATCGAAAGAAGGCGAAATGTGATCGTAGTAGCGGACATTACAAATGAAGCGAACACACGCATTATGAACACGTTGCAGTTTCTGGGATAAATCCACCCTGAGATCACTGAATAAAGCGTGACAATAATCGAAATGAGGCATAATAAGAGTCTGTACAAGCGTCTGCTTTAATTTAGCTGGATAGTGGTGCAATCTTTTTAATTATATACAGTACTTTGCATACTTCCACTCGGTAATGAGTTTTGGAATAATATTCTGGGGAAATTCTACAGGTAGTAACAGTATATTCTTACTACAAAAAAGAGTAATTAGAATAATAGTAGGTGCCAAATCTAGGGAATCGTGTAGGGAAATTAAAAAAAAAAAAACTGCAAATAATGCCCATGGCCTGTCAGTATATTTTTTTCATTAAAGGGTTATGTACAGCTTAAAGCAGTAAAATTTTGGGAATATTCAAAAAAATTTTTCCTTCATTACTGTATCTTGTACAATAATGAAAATTAGTGTGTGTAAAATACTTCCTTCTGCTATATGAAAAAAATATTTTTACGATTGAAAAACATTATTTATATTTTTGTTTTCAAAATTCAGTTCACTGTGCAGTGATGAAGCGTTTCCCACACAACTCAAAAACTATCCAACATTCTGTGATGAAATATTTTATGTGTATTTATATCTACAATATGATGCAAGATCACTTCTCTACCTTTGATAGATTGTCTGATAAAAAGTAAATTCATTTAAAATGGTCAAATATCAGTAACTTACTTTCTTATACACAAAATAAAAAATAATATTATTTATTGAGAAATGTAGTTGAAAGACATAATATTGTAAACATGAGTTTCAGAAATTAAATAAAAGAGAGAGAACCTGAAAAAATTAACAAGCTTATGAGTAAACTGCCACCATTTTGAATGTTGAAAATAAAATATACATTAATTGTAAAAATATATAGCAGAAGGATAGTGTTTTACACATACCAATTTTCATTATTGTACAAGATATAGTAATGGAGGAAAAAGATATTGAATATATCCAACAATTTTACTGCTCTAAGCTGTACCTAACCCCTTAATAAACTTCCTCGTATGTAATCGTGAAAACTTTGAAACTAATTCAACAGTTCATAGCATAAATACTCGTCAAAAATGACTTTCATACTCCATCGGCAAGTCTATCGTGCTATCAAAAAGGAGTGCGTTATATGGCAGTAAAAAATTTTAATAGCCTCCCTATGGAGTATGGTCACATTAAAGAAGTGGCTAATTTCTCACCCCTTCCATTCTGTAAGTGAATTTATGACATTCAACAACGCTGCAAGAATATTTGTGTCTTGTATGAAGAATCGATACTAAAACTTTGTGTTGTACTAGTAGATTATATTGCAAAACTCGTCTGTATATATTTCAACTAGACTGTGACTATAATTAAGACTTTATAGTACTATTAAGATTTTTATGCTCGACCATGCCGAAATGTAGTAATTATACACATGGTAGTAGCCCTTTAATGCATGTCATTAAAGTACAACTATTCATTAAAGTTCAGGTGTTCAGCCAATGACAAGTCACCTTTGTACCGTTATAAAACCACAAGTATCGATTATTCTCGGATATGCAATCGAAAGACAATTAGCGAAAACTCACGGAGGCTGGAAATCCAATACTGTCGCAGAAGGTTATGTTCTGTTACTATAATAATTAGCGTTAATTGTAAATAATATTCAAATAAATTCAATTTGTCATCTCGTTTTTCAATTCTAAATCAATTTCCAGGTTATATCAGACTAATGTTCATCTTATTCTCTATCAAGGTCAATGACATTCGGCCTCGGAAAAAATCAATAATTTCGCGTCTGCGCACATCTCACAATTCAGGTCAGTTCGCACATAACCATAACATGACCTAATTTTGAATAATTACAAGTTAGAAATATGATCGAGCATAAAAAGTCGTATGAAACTTGCCTATAATGGTAATTAAGACGCTCGTATGAAAATTATGAAACTCGCCTGCGCTCGTTTCATAAACATACTTGCGTCTTAATTAGTACCATTATAGGTTCGTTGCATAATGTACTATTTTGACATGTTCTATATTCTAGCTCCTATAATAGTTTCATAGGTTAGATAGTACAATGTTGAGATATCTTCCAAATTTCTCATAAACCCACAGTTATGGAACACCCTGTACGTACAGTCCTTGTATATCTCAAGATTATTGTAATCTAACGTACTTCTGAACCAGCCTGTATGGTTGTATGTAATATTTGTACTAACTCACTTATTGCCTCAAGTAGAGGTCACATTTTTAGACGTGCCTGTACACGAGAACAGTGTCTCAGGCAATAAAATAAAGCATCTAATTCGCTGTGCCTGTCGCCATGTAGAACTGTCACATTAGGTCTAAAATAACCTCTCAACCAAGTTCAAGAGAGAAAGAGACAACAAGTCAGTTATAACTTTCCAGATGTCAACTTCAGAGGAACTTTATGCACTCTGGATAATGAACTCAGTGAATACGCGTTCAGATTTTTAGAGAGTTTTGTCAGTTATTTCAAATGAAATATAGAGGGCTACAAAAACATTTCACAAACAAATGAAATCAACTTTATTTTGATTGTTGAAATTAAGACGGCGTTATTTTGTTTTCTGTTTTCTTCGTTTAATTTCACAGAGATGAGAACGATGGACTTGATCTAGGGAAGAGCTGCATTAGATATTTCCGTTATGATTGTATCTGTTAAATTAATATATGATCAATTAATTTAATTTCTTTATGGACACCTTAACGAACTCTCAGAATTCTCCAGAATGTTCTAAAGGATCTATACGATGATGGAAACGGAGTTTTCTATTTTGCTTATCCTATATACAAGAGTGGAAAGGAACCTATTACATTAATTAACAGAGCTAATAGATCAAGTCAATGCAAACAAGTTTGTCAAATATGTTTTTTTTTATACTGTACGTCCAATAGTTTTGAGGATACGAAATGTAACATGTTGCAACACTGCATCGCTCCTTGAGGTCATTACTTTGCAGTGGGGGTGAGTGTAACTGCTATCATCCACTGCATAAAATTTGCGAGAGGAAAATGTAAACAAAAACGTCTCATCAGACACAATGCGATGAAACTGCTGTGCAATCATAATGCTTAACGCATTACTTAACATTACTGTAAACTTAATTTCTTTTCTAAATTATTAACTTCCTCGTAGATAATGACTTAAATGGAGTGTGAGTTACAGAATGCTTACTCATAATAATGTTATTAAGAGTTTACATCAAATGTAAAGAAATCTTTGATGGACATAGTTTTATACACCCTCATTACACAACTTTTAACACTATATCACTTCGGAAAACGTATTATTTCCCTTTCTTGTGTTAAATTTTATATTACCTCGTTAACATGTTTCAGCCTGCTATTGGCCATCATCAGAACTGGTTTTGTTGGTCTTGGCGCCTTTTGTTTTGTTTCCTGTGGGGTGTGTTTGTGTAGTGTAATGTGGAGTCAAAGAGTGTATGTGTTCTGAAATTTAGTTGTGTGTTGAGAATTTCGTTGGGGTGTGTTTTTGTGTGTCTGTATATTTCATATTGTTCTAGTTTGTTTAGTTTCTGGCTTTTTGGTTGGATGTGCAGTAGAATTTCCATGTCCGTGTTGAAGTCTCTGTAAGTGTGGTTAGCATTTGCGATGTGTTCTGCATATGTGGAGGTGTTTTGTAATTTTGTTATGGCTGTGATGTGTTCTTTGTAACATGTTTGAAATGATCTGCCTGTCTGTCCTATGTAGAAGTTGTTGCAGGTGTTGCATTTGAGTTTGTATAAGCCTGTGTGGTTTGTGTTGTTTCTGTGTTGAGATATTTTTGTAGTGTATTATTTGTTCTGTATGCGATATTATAATTTAATTTCTTGAATGAGGTTGCAAACAAACAAAATATGTCGTAGTTCCAGTGCAGTGAGTGAGTTGATAGTGAAATAAGTGTAGTGTTGAAAGGTACTTGTGCATGTGTGAACAAATCATACTCGCGGGTCTTAGTTCGAACTTAGGGTTAAGATACAAATTACATTTACTTTAAATGTTATTTTAAGTGACCATGCTTCATTTAATTTAGGATGCTCCCTGATGTTATTGTTATTATTATTATTATTATTATTATTATTATTATTATTAATTTATTATTAATTGTATTTTCTATTAGTTGTGTTTATTATTAATTGTCATTATTGAGTGTAATTAGTTAACACTGCCACCGGGTATATACCCATTTGCAGTGTGAAATACATACATACATACATACATACATACATACATACATACATACATACATACGTGGTACAGTCATTATGTTCTAATACTGAGCGCATAGGTGGCGCCATGGTATGATATCTTGTCAGTTAGTCTCTCGACCCAACAAGAGACAGTTGAGTGCATGCACTGTAAGCAGAACTACGGTCTTTGTTGTGACGGTGATTTGAATGCGCGCGTCGGAACTCGAGTATGTTGCAGTTTGAGCAACGGGCAAACGTCACGTTCTGTCAGAAATTAGGCGAAACTGCTATAACCGATCATAACTGGAGAAGAAATATGGTGTTTCCTTTACGATCCGCAATGAAGCGACAATCCGCCACCTGGAAAACGCCATTATTTCCACGACAGAAAAATCCGCAACAAGACAGGTCAAAAAGCAAGGTGATGCTTTAACAGTTTTTTTATTCAAATGGAATTGTTCACATAGAATTCATCCCACTAGGTGCAACTGTAGACAAGATCCTCTACAAAGAGATTCTTGGCCGTTTAAGCAATTCAATTCGTCGTAAGCGTCCTGAGCTTTGGCATAGGAAGAATTGGCTGTTGCTACACGACAACGCCCCTCCACATCGCTCCATCCTTGTCCAAGAGGAACTTGCAAGGCAACAGGTCGCTGTTTTGCCACACCCTCCGTACTCACCTGATCTCGCACCATGCGATTTTTTTTCTCTTTCCCTCTCATGAAATCAATCCTACGAGGGGCGTAATTTTTATGCGGCCGAAAAGGTCATGACTGCCACAAGAGAAGCCGTACGGCATCTTCCTGCCAACATCTTTCAGCGGTGCTTCCAACAGCTACACCAACGTTGGCAGACGTGCATAGCGGCCAACGGCGACTATATTGAAGGAGGATGTCGATCTGTTTAAGTGTACGCCGTATCACGCGGCATCTTCTGAGACATCCAGATTCTTGTGTGTGCCTACCCTTCAGGCGTCAGTGTCAGAACTTAATGACTGTACCACATACATACATACATACATACATACATACATACATACATACATACATACATACATACATACATACATACATACATACAGCTGAAGAAGTCCATTTAAGCAAAGCTAATATGAACGTTATGAGAATAATTCTTTTCAGTATATCTTATGCATTAATAAAGGGAACTAACCTCTAAAATGAACGAACCCGTCTTACATGAAAGCGTTATTAAAATAAAAGCAAATTATGAAGAAAATAAATAATATGAAAAGTAAAGTGAAGGCAAATCAGACGGGAAACCGGAAAATATAAACTATTGTCTGCAGAAATTTATTTATTTAATTTATTTATTTATTTATTTATTTGAATCGTTACTGCGAAACTACCTAGCTAACCTGACTTTTTTCATTACATGAAATAAAATTGATCCAGTTCTTTGTAACTTTTTTTTGTGACAAATTTAACTGTACTCAAACTCAAACTCAACATTTTTTGGCAGTGCGTAAAGTGATTAATTACTTTTTTACGCATTAGTCTTTTAAAGGTCCATTTTACGCGTAAAATGCAACTTTACGCACTACGATTTTATGAAGGAAATGTGATGAGAGTGTCCGTCAGTCCCTACGTTACTCTATACGCATAGAAAGCTTACCTTCATGAAACCAACATGAGTGCTTATATGTAACAGTGGCTCTTATCACTTTAAACTTTTGCTTAAAAAATTCAATGCGATATTGTTTACATTCACATTGATGTGTATGACGCTTTAGGCTGGTTTCCCTGAAACTCATTAGGTAATTTCAAACCCTTCCAGAGAGCTGGTATTTAAGGGAAGAGGATGGTATTTTTGGGAAAAATGAGTAAATTTTAAAAAACAACTTTTTTCTTAAAATATCTGTGATATGTGTAGAATACATTGTATAATATTTTGTGGGTATTTGTGAAATTATCGCGTTGTTGAGACAGATGTTTAAACTTCCTGCGCTCTGGATTTTAAATCACAGAGCCCTTTGTTTGTTGTTTCGGAACTTCATTTTTTTTTTCAAAACCAAATTTTTCTTTAAAATACTCTGTGATGTGTGTGGAATACATTGTATAACATTTTGTGGGTATCTGTGCCCTTATTGGATGTTGAGAAGCCATTTTAAAGTTCCTGCACTCTGGATTATTAAATCTACCTTTGATTGCGTTTCTGAACTTTTTTTTTTTTTACATTGCCAGACAAAAATCGATATAGTTTTTGAACTATTAAAGATATATGAATGAAATTTAGAATACACAAACTCAAACTAGGAAACTTTTTCTGTAAAGTGATTTTCCCTAATTGATTTCATTTCTTAAAAATAAGTCTCTCTGTTTGCAAGAAAGAAAATAAAAAAATGTTATTAAATTTTAATTGTTTATTTTACAAATCTATCAGAACTAATATCAAAATTATGTTACAGACAGTTTGTAGAGCGTGCTTTTACAAATAAATTGTAACAAACTGTTTGAATTTATCTTTAAAATGGCTTAGATATATCAGTTTAGTAAAATCCTGCATTGGGTACATTTTTTTCAAATCTGGCTCCCAAATAATTTTTTCAAAATATTTATATTTCACATTGAGTTGACGCTTTAGGCTGAGCTTTACATACAAAAAATTAATATTTGACACCAAATAGGAAAAAGTTTCAAACCCTTACTAGCTGCCTTAACCAATCAACTCGAAGTATAGAATACAAATGACTGTCATGAACACTAGTACATCGTGTTCCGTTAATCTCTCTCCTTTTTAAACACAGTATGAAACATAAAAAGGGAAAATGGGTGAGTGAATCTACACGAAATCCAAGATCAACTAAAAGATTCTAATTAGCCTAACACTTAATGTGACCAATTAATGGCGGACATTAGTAATATCAAAGCTCAAATCGATTTCTTGCCATGTTGTTTCCAAAATTTCCATTGTTACCGTAGCTACCACAACACATGCAAAACTCGTAAACTTGGGAGGTCAGACGCATGAACATTACTTCACCAATGATAAGAAGAAAATATACAGAGTGAACATAAATTCTTTCTCTGATTATAAATATTTATTACTGAAAAACTACGCAAGGTACAAGGACGCGGTTTTCAGCAAATGATACCTAAAACTTCAAAGTTTTCCCGGATAGAACTCCGTCTGTTGCCTGGAGCCGCCGTATCGAAACCCTATTTTATGCCAAGTTTTCGCCAACATTTCAATTTCCCGATCCCAAAATACGAACATTGACTTTTCCGAGATTTCCAGGTGTTACCTGTACCACCGGTCTTGCCCAACAGAAGTTATAAATCAGGAGTATGTCGAGGATCGAACCCGGGTCTGTAGGATTATAAGTCTAGCGATCTAGCCATGGGACCATCATGGCGGTATAACAGTGTTATATTACATATTGAAATTTCAAAAACATACATAATTTCAAGAAGATTATTGATACTAAATCCTTGACGTTTGTCGTTTTCATTGGTTATTAAACTTATAGAATGAATTTCAGATATTGGTCAATAACGTTCCAGAACCGTCTTAAAATCAACGTTATGTTTCTTGATAAGAAGCCTCGTACAATACTGGACATGTAACCACATTAGTCTGCAGTGATTACGTCATCACTCTCTGTTAGCGACAAATTCAAACTTGGCAAAATCTAAACCCGTGAAATTGTACTACTACCAAAGAAAATGGGAATATGATTATTTTGTTCTTGGAGACGAAAGAATTGCTTGTTTACTGTGTCCCATTTAATTTATTTCTACTCCTCATTTCAACAAAGCCCACATTAAGAATTATGGAATGCACAAACTTTCGGGTAAGTTCATTATTACGAACTGTATATTGATTATTTATTTATATGATGTTAAATTAAGGAAGTCACTCGTTGTGTTCATTTTGAATTGAAATTAATATTGACTTTCAAGGTTCATTACTTAAATGCTATAAATTTATGTTTCTGTAAGTGATGATAGAAGGAAAGTTTTCGAAAATCTAAAGCAGGCTAGGTGCAAAGAAATCTCAAAGAAACTACCGACAGGAAATCTAGCATAATTGTAAACTTGAAACGAGATAACGCATTATAAACACAATTAATTTATTACAATCCTTTTTGAAAATTACATGCCGCCACTGATGGACCTTGCACGGGAAAAGAATGTGAACAACTCTACGTAGAAGTCGATCATCCCCAATAGAAGTGGAGTGAGGTTGACGTCTTATTTCCCCTACTTACGGGTTCTCCAGGCACAAATCTGATAGAATTTGACTGGTATCTAACCTTAAGACACTTTTAGTAGTTACGATTAGCTGATTGAAATGGGGTTAAATCTGTTTGAAGGTTGTTCAACTACCAACTACCTCCACTGCTCACTGCAAATTCTACTTGCGCATATCAAAATTGCTGTCTCTGTAGCTAAAATGTCAGGCCAAGGGATCACGTTCAAGTGATGGAGGTAGGGAGCAAGAAATGAATTCTTCTCTGCCAGGATGGAGTGATAGAAATGGGTTAATGGATGAGGGAAGGAATATATTATCCCGGCGAAGTGGGGGAGGGGTTAAAATTGACTCGTCCAAAAATACTGACTGGACGAAGGCAGTTTTTCACAGCGCGAAACCCATCACTGGCTGCTATGAAATTCGTTAAACTTGATGGCTGGAAGCTCCGTGGCATAGGCTATTAGAGGTAAAACATTTCTGCACATTTCGTCCTGTTATGCCTCACTTAAATTTTCACTGTGAAATAACGAAGTCGTATATGCTTTTCCTCCTAACGAATATTTTTATGATTATGATCGTTATTTCTTTCCTTTGATATGGCTGGATTTCAATATTTGTGTAGATCCAAGTGATAATTGTTGTATCTTGATCAAAATATATGTAAAGATTTTATGTTTTGTAAATACTTCAAATTATCATAAAATGACAATTTCTATACCTTAATCAAAATATGTGTAAAAATCTTCTGTTTCGGAGATTCACAAAATTCTGTAAAGTTATATACTTTAGGGGAGAGTCGGGTAGTATCGGACATCGGGTAATATCGGACAGTGCGTTTCTTTCAACTACCACCATATGATAGTACCTGAATGACATGGTTACGTTTCTCTATGCGACATCACGGAAGCGTAACCATGTCAATCAGGTACTATCATCGTGTGGTAGATGAAAGAAACTCACTGTCCGATATTACCCGATGTCCGATACTACCCGACTCTCCCCTAAGATCTTCTTATGTTTGGAGATACTTAAAATTTTTATGAAACAATAATTGCTATATCGAGATATACAGTAAGATAGTGAAGATTTTCTGTTTTGTAGATAATTCATATTCTGATAAAATTATAATTGTTGCATCTTAAAAATAATAATATAAAATTCTTCTGTTTTGGAGATTCTCCAAATTCTGATAACATGATAATTGCTGTTTCTTTAATCAAAACATATAGAAAGATCTTGTATTTTGGAGATTCTTCAATATTGTTGCATCTTAATCAAAAACATATAAAGATCTTCTGTTTTGGAGATTCTTCAAATTCTGATAACATGATAACTGGTATATCTTTAATTAAAATATATGAAAATATCTTCTGTGTAGGAGATTCTTCAAATTCTAGTATCATGATAATTGCTGTTTCTTTAATCAAAACATATAAAAAGATCTTGTGTTTTGGAGATTCTTCAATATTGCTGCATCTTAATCAAAATCATATAAAGATATTCTGTTTTGGAGGTTCTTCAAATTCTGATAACATGATAACTGGTATATCTTTAATTATAATATATGAAAATATCTTCTGTGTAGGAGATTCTTCAAATTCTAGTATCATGATAATTGCTGTTTCTTTAATCAAAACATATAAAAAGATCTTGTGTTTTGGAGATTCTTCAATATTGCTGCATCTTAATCAAAATCATATAAAGATCTTCTGTTTTGGAGGTTCTTCAAATTCTGATAACATGATAACTAGTATATCTTTAATCAAAATATATGAAAATATATTCTGTGTAGGAGATTCTTCAAATTTTAGTATCATGATAATTCCTGTATTTTAATAAAAAATATATGAAAAGATCTTCTGTTTTGAAGATTCTTCAAATTCTGATAACATGATAATTGCTGTTTCTGTAAACAAAATATATGAAAAGATCTTCTGTTTTGAAGATTCTTCAAATTCTGGTAACATTATAATTGCTGTTTCTGTAAATAAAATATATGAAAAGATCTTCTGTTTTGAAGATTCTTCAAATTCTGATAACATTATAATTGCTGTTTCTGTAAATAAAATATATGAAAAGATCTTCTGTTTTGAAGAAAATTCTGGTAACATTATAATTGCTGTTTCTGTAAATAAAATATATGAAAAGATCTTCTGTTTTGAAGATTCTTCAAATTCTGGTAACATTATAATTGCTGTTTCTGTAAATAAAATATATGAAAAGATCTCCTGTTTTGAAGATTCTTCAAATTCTGATAACATGATAATCGCTGTATCATTAATAAAATACATGAAAAGATTTCCTCTTTTGGAGATTCTTCGAATTTTGATAATATGATAATTTCCTTCATCTTAGTCAACATTATATTTTCTGTCTTGGAAAATATTAAAATTATGATAAAATGAAAGTTTTTAACCAATGGAGTGGAATCTTAAAAGAGACAAATTAATATAATTCCATAAGGAAATAGTTCTTTTATTATTTTCATACAGATATAAATAGTAAAAGTGAATAAAAATATAAAAGCTACATAAACGAAATATCTAAGAAAAGTGAAGTAATGTAGAACACTGTATCAACTAAAATTTAAAATATTACACAAGAATTAAATATTTACCTCATAACTAAACACATTAATAATAATAATAATAATAATAATAATAATAATAATGGCTTTATTTAACATGGCAAAGTTAAGGCCGTAAGGCCTTCTCTTACATTCAACCAGGATTAAAACTTGCTGACATAATTGAACATAAAACTGGATCGGAATTAAGTAATTACATACTGATACAATTTAGGTACTTAATGAGATCAAAAGAGGCAGTTACATAAAAATTTACCCCATAAAATAAAAATAAACATAGTGGAATACATATTAATGTTGTTGGAATCAAATACGAATCACATAAAAACAGAAGCCGATAATTCAATAAAAAAAATGTACACAGTAAAAATAAAAAAATAAACACATTACTACACATATTAGTATTAGATTAAAATTAAGTAGGATTTACATAATTAAACCAGAAACCGACAATTGAATAAAATGTACACAAAAATAGATTAATAATAAAAAAACAACACAGTGGAGTAAATCTCGAAAAGACAAAGTATATGATTATGTCTCGTGACCAGAATATTGTACGAAATGGAAATATAAAAATTGGAGATTTATCCTTCGAAGGGGTGGAAAAATTCAAATATCTTGGAGGAACAGTAACAAATATAAATGACACTCGGGAGGAAATTAAACGCAGAATAAATATGCGAAATGCGTGTTATTATTCGGTTGAGAAGCTTTTATCATCTAATCTGCTGTCAAAAAATCTGAAAGTTAGAATTTATAAAACAGTTATATTACCGGTTGTTCTGTATGGTTGTGAAACTTGGACTCTCACTCTGAGAGAGGAACATAGGTTAAGGGTGTTTGAGAATAAGGTGCTTAGGAAAATATTTGGGGCTAAGCGGGATGAGGTTACAGGAGAATGGAGAAAGTTACACAACGCAGAACTGCACGCATTGTATTCTTCGCCTGACATAATTAGGAACAATAAATCCAGACGTTTGAGATGGGCAGGGCATGTAGCACGTATGGGCGAATCCAGGAATGCATATAGAGTGTTAGTTGGAGACCGGAGGAAAAAACCTTTGGGGAAGCCGAGACGTGGATGGGAGGATAATATTAAAATGGATTTGAGGGAGGTGGCATATGATGATAGAGACTGGATTAATCTTGCACAGGATAGGGACCGATGGCGGGCTTATGTGAGGGCGGCAATGAACCTTCGGGTTCCTTAAAAGCCATTTGTAAGTAAGTAAGTAAGTAAGTAAAACAACACAGTGGAATACATATTGGCGTTAAGTGATAAATAAACACGATTTACATGATTACACAATAAAAATAAGAAACAAAAAAAAATAAAAATAAAAACAAAAATTAACCAAAACAAGTGAAAAAATTGCACAAAATTAATCACAGCTTGTAGATAGTTCCTATGTAATCTAACTAATGGATGAACAATAGAGAAGACCGATGGAATGTTGCATTGAAGCGCAATAAACTGAGATCGAACCTAAAGAGTATAATCCATTCAAAATTATAATATCTAGTACCCGGTAATAATATCATATTTAACGAAAAGGAATAACTTAATTGAGACATCAAGGACCATGTTCAACAAATCAGAGAGCTTACTGGAGCTTAAATTACTACCTCGAATTGGTACAAATATATACTTTACTTTTTTATGTCTTTGAATCTTCATTACAGAATCTGTGGTAGGCATGTGGATGAAACTCGACAAAATTTAAGAGTCTTTTGCGTAAACCGAGCAGAAAAAGCTTTCAATTTGTGGAAAAAGAGAATGTTGTAAATCTGTGGAAAGCATTAGCATACCGCCCTTCCTTGTCTGACATTTCACTTTCGAGGTCTTGCGGCGGTCTGTTCGATACAAATAAAACACGAAACCACGTCTACACAGGTTAGCCACAATCCTAAAATTCCCTACACCCAGTGCAAATCCCGTACTGCTTTTAACAAGTGGTGAAAGCCCTCTGTTCTGTAATGGCAGCATAAAAGTGCAGCATCCACCAAACCAATTTAAATGCATCTAAATCTTATTGTTTTCTTGAAGCAGTTAATATACTTACTTACTTACTGGCTTTTAAGGAACCCGGAGGTTCATTGCCGCCCTCACATAAGCCCGCCATTGGTCCCTATCCTGAGCAAGATTAATCCAATCTTTATCATCATATCCCACCTCCCTCAAATACATTTTAATATTATCTTCCCATCTCTCCCTAAAGGTCTTTTCCCTCCGGCCTCCCAACTAACACTCTATATGCATTCCTGGATTCGCCCATACGTGCTACATGCCCTGCCCGTCTCAAACGTCTGGATTTAATGTTCCTAATTATGTCAGGTGAAGAATACCAAATAGTACGTATAAATACAAAAAAGAAATACAAACACTGATGAAAATAATACAAATTAAATTAAAGCCCTATAGAGGGTCAACAGAGTAAAAAAAAACACTATGGAGCTCTCATCGAGCTAATACAATAAAAAAAAGAAAGAAAAACAGAGATAGAAATAATGATAGTTAAGCAGAAGTTGTGCAACCTGACAGGTGTTCAACAAGCAATTCCATGAACAAGAATGTGATTTTTTAATTTAAATTTGAATTTTGATATTCTCCGACAGTCTCTGACATGGTATATGTATATCAATAAAACAGGAAATGTGTAGTTTTGTGGTTGTTTCCATTTTAATTGAGTTTACTACACTTTTGCAGTTTGATTAAATCATTTAACATCTCGAAATCAATGGTATTTATTGAAATAAGAAATCTGTATCGAAATGATAACCTGTATTGAAATGAATGTCATTTCGATACAGATGATCATTGCATATGGTCGTAGAAAAATATTTTTCAGAAAGAAAAGTTACATAGCCTATGCTCAGATCAAATTTCTGCATATTTAAAGGACAAAACTAAATTTATTTTAATCATTTATTATCATAATACACTGCTCTCTTAAATTGACTGAGCATATTGGAATTTCCTACATGCTAATTTTTCATGTAAAAAATTTTTATATCGAAAAGGAAGCAGAAACGAGCAAATTTTATTAAACTTTTTTGTTTGAAACTTCTCGCAGAATAACACCTTGTAGTTAATAATATTAGTTATAGTTCATGCTGTACAGAACATCATTAACAGAATTTCAAGTAATTTAAATGATCGTTGGATTTTTCACAGCAACCTGCAACTTTAAAATGCAGTTTTCTGAAAACTTTACATTTTGAGTTGTTTCTCTTATGAAACTGCCCTTTTGACATCATATTATGTACATCCACAAGCTCGTATCAGATTTAGTCATTGTTCTCTAATCCATGAACTGCTCATATGTCTTTTCATAAAAGTTCTTTGATTTTGCAGGTATTAAAGTATTGCTCACTTTCACAGCTTCCTCCATTGTTTCCAATTCATCAAAATTGCTAAAATTAGACATTATTCAATAATTTTTATGTTTAGATTAACGTAAAATCTTGCAAAAAAGGAACTGTGATTTCATTTGTTTTTTTTTTTTTCGTATCTATAGGAACTGAAAATAAGAATCACTTGCATTCTTTTGTTCCCCACTGTCTCAAACGTCACTGTTTTGTTTTCCACAATCTAAAACCATATTCATAACCTTGATTATATATATCCAGATTGCTCGGCGTTATAGGTTTTGACGGTAACAACTTTTGTCAAGTTTACTATGCTGCCATCTAGTTGTTACATAAGGAGTCACGTCATAACCTCCCATTTGAATTGCATTAGCGACTGTACTGCCATCTCGTGTTCGTTTACGGCGGACGGGTGGCGATCCTAGCGGTTGTTATGTTCAAAGTGCCAACAGATTTTAACATAGAAATGAGCAATCTATATGTGATATGGGATTTATATTTCCATATTGTCAATATAAAGAAGTATGTATCTAAACATTATTTTTAATTTTTAATGAATTAATTAATTTTTGTCTAACCATACTACAGGTCGCAGAAAAACAATTATATGCAACTCTCATAAAATGGCTATTAAGATATGATCGTTGCGTAAATAACTATTTTACTTTAGTTAATCTATTACAATTGTCGAATTCAAGCATAACTAGTGGCTTGTGCAGCAAATGCTGCAAACTAAGTTCATTAGACGTTCAAATAAACATTTTTCAGATTTATTTTCAATGAAGAATACCAGACATCCTGAAAGTTATTTGCTTCCGCAATAATGAAACATACTCCCTCTGAATGTTTTTAAATGCCAAATACTTTTTCTTGGACCTATCGCCTTGGTTTATGAGTTTCAAAGCGAAAACGCAAGTAACAATGTCAGGAGGATCAGTGGGTTTTTCATGTGGTAGTAAAGCAATAGCTATTTCAGGTCATTGTGGATTGTAGGTGAAAGTTAAAAAATGTCAGGTTTGCTATGCTTTCGAACAATAGACATAGCATCTTGGTATAGCTGCTGCATGTAGAGCTTGAAATGTAGAGGGTAAAATCATTTTATCCTGCTAAGATATCTTGCTGAAATGATCGGGAGACTACAAAATTTTGCAGGCCTCTTGTTTTATCAGTAAGTAATACCTTTTGGTCTTTCCTTAGAAACTGTAATTTTTGCGCTCTCTCGAGCCAATACAGAGGAGAATGACGCATATAAATATCTACACCACACCGCCATTAAGTATATGAAAAAGACCCAATCCCACTTAATTAATAACTATAAAAATATTTGATTTTTAATAACAATATTATTATCTTACGTGAGTTTTGTAATAACTGCCACTCAGTAAATTATAGAAATGAAGATCTAATTTAAGATATTCTCTATATCTACTTACATAACCCAAGAACGTTTCACTTTCATATCCTCAATATAGCATTAATATGTATAATTAATGAAAAATAGTCACATCATGGCATTAACTATAATAATATTTCATTTCTAATGGTAATAATGTTATCAAACCACCTCATGTTTTGTAGATTTTAATATCCAATACACAGCTGTACTCAGAAAATTACACACCGCAGAATCAGACCTGTAAATTATATTAGTAAGTCTTGAAGTTTTTAATAACCAATTGAATTTGAGCTCTAAATTTGTCAGCAATCCTGCAGGTAATGGGCTTCGTGTAATAGCCTATTGTTTATTGTAGTGTGTGTTTTGTTTTATTCTGAAATGCAATTAGTTCTCAAGACTGACGAAAGATGGACTTTTGGAAAATAGGAAAATTATGTAGGAAAACTAACGCTTCACTAAAAGTTACTATTTTTCTGAAAATCTTTGGATGCCAAGCTTCAAAATGACGGGTCATTGATTAAAATCTGTTCAGTTGTTTTCCCGAAACTTCCATTACCAATTCAAATTATATATAGATACTAGCCGTACCCGTGCGCTCCGCTGCACCCGTTAGAAATAAATATAAAGTAATTACATAATTAAAATAGGACATTTGATCCAGGGAACATTCGTGTTTGATAGAAGGATAAATCGTTTAATATGTTACTTAATTTAAATTGCATCCAAATAATTAAAATGCGATCATTTTTGTCCAGAGACACTCATTTGGTGCAATGACAATTCCTTTAACATGTTTCTTAATTTTTATTACATGCAACCATAGTTTAATGAACATTGACATAATTTAA
This sequence comes from Periplaneta americana, assembly GCA_025594305.2. Lineage (NCBI taxonomy): Eukaryota > Metazoa > Arthropoda > Insecta > Blattodea > Blattidae > Periplaneta > Periplaneta americana. Next base: position 4,137,262 of record JAJSOF020000035.1, read on the forward strand.
ATTTTTTGTGTATATTTTATTTTACTTGTTATATTATGGCAATGACTTAATTTTAACCCTTGTATTCTACGTATTCAGTAAATGGCGCTTGGCCCACTATGGTTCTGAACCCTTCAAATAACTTAAATTATGTTATATAATATTATATTACTTATATTATATTATATTACATAATATTATATTATATTATATTATATTATATTATATTATATATTATATAATATAATATAATATAATATATTATATTATATTGTATATTATATCAGAAGTTACTGTAATAACATTATAGCATTATGTCCACCTAGAGAAACTACACTTTCCAATTGTGAAATAATAATTAATTATACAAATCGGTTAATTTAGCTTCCGATATCACTTCATACAAACACAGAAACATTCTCAGTACGCTATCTTTCATACCTTTCGATTGTTGCTGTCTAAGGCCCCTTATAGACGAAGTCATTTGTTTTTTAATTCATTACACGGCCTTAGATGGCAGTTATTTTAATTATAAAACTCATTTTTCTCATTAAATATCAGTCCTATCAAAATTTTTCAAGGAATAAAACTTATCGGAAATTAGTTTTAAAGAAACTTTTGTTATGTAACATTTTTCATAAAAATCGATAATAAGCGCGATATTTCGATTTATTTAATTCAGGCCCCCTTATAACTCCCCTTTTAAATAATGTATTTTGAATGCCATATAGCCTAAAATCTAAGTTACAACGAACTTAATTTATATTCCAATTTTCATCGAAATCCGTTCAGCCATTATCGCGTGAAAAGGTAACAAACATACAGACAGACAGACAGACAGACATACAAACAAAAATTTCAAAAAAGCGATTTTCGGTTTCAGGGTGGTTAATTATATATGTTAGGACCAATTATTTTTGGAAAATCGAAAATTACCAGAAAAATTTCGGCTACAGATTTATTATTAATATAGACACAGGAAATGAATATACAGAATAACCTATCAAGTTTTCTGTGGATAAGAAGCTATTCTAATCTTACCTGTCCTCAATTCACTCACAAGTTACTGTAATAACATTATAGCATTATGTCCATCCAGAGAAACTACACTTTCCAATGGTGAATTAATAATTAATTATACAAATCGGTTAATTTAGCTTCATACAAACACAGAAACATTGTCTGTAGGCTATGGTTCATAGCTTTCGATTGTTGTGTCCAACGCCCCTTATAGACGAAGTTATTTGTTTTTTATTTCAATACACGGCCTTAGATGGCAGTTATTTTAATTTTAAAACTCATTTATCTCATTAAATATCAGTCCTATCAAACTTTTTCAAAGAATAAAACTTATCATAAATCATTTTAAAGACACTTTTGTTATGTAACATATTTCACAAAAATCAATAATAAGCGCGATATTTCGATTTATTTAATTCAGGCCCCCTTATAACTCCCCTTTTAAATAATGTATTTTGAATGCCATATAGCCTAAAACCTAAGTTACAATGAACTTAATTTATATTCCAATTTTCATCGAAATATGTTCAGCCATCATCGCGTGAAAAGGTAACAAAGATACAGACAGACAGACAGACAGACATACAAAGAAAAATTTCAAAAAAGCGATTTTCGGTTTCAGGGTGGTTAATTATATATGTTAGGATCAATTATTTTTGGAAAATAGAAAATTACCAGAAAAATTTCGGCTACAGATTTATTATTAGTATAGATTGCCACAGTCTAATATATATAGTCACGAAGCTTGAGTTTACAAGGGTACTTGGAACAATAGACTATGGAGTTACTATTTCGCATTGTCTGTGATGAGGTAGTAGCGATTCTAGTGGTTAGCAACTATGTATGAATATATATTTACTACGTATTGAGTTTCGTGACTGTATATACTAGACTGTGATATTACTGCATACACAAAAATAAAATCGTTGCTATGGTAACCCGATCTCTTGTGTAATGCTAATAACATGGTATAGGACTTTTTTTCGTAGCTTACTCTAGCATAATGAAAAGTCTTCGTCATTAGTGAAAATAGAGTGAATTTAAATAACTAAATAACGCGTTATCATGTGTATCTGTATTCTGAGTCTCCGGTCATGCGCAGTGTCTTGTATCTGGGACTTTGAATATTCTAACTGCCCAATCTTTTTGGGTAACTGTACATAAAGCAATCGCCATGGAAAATATAATGCGATTTTTTCCTACTTTGATAGAAATCTGATGTGTGAAATTCGCTTATAAGAATCAAAGAAGAAAGGCAAATTGAAGCACGATATCGGCTTTATTTGTCACGAGGTTCAAATTTTCATCAGTGGCCGTGTTCTAGAACTTTTATATTGGATGTCCTTGTTTCCTAAGAAATTCTCCGCACCAAGTGAAATTGACAGAGAAGGCGAGGGAGAGAGATGGAAACTTTAGAGTATTCTAGAAATGGACGGCACACCGGCGAGGCACGATCAATCGAGGGTATTTTTACCCCACTTTCATTACTTTCCGCAAAATAAGGTGGAAAGTTTATGTCCCTTCTCTTGTCTGGAAAAATCCATGAAAATACTTTAATGGGACTTTATGTAAGAGATAAACACTTGATACGAAACCAGTTTGCGAAGAAGCATTATTTTATTACAAGTGCATGATGCTATTAAAGGCTCGTCTTTTCTCGCGCTTCTTTGTTAAAATATTTTAGAGTTGAAGTGACTGGTCAGATGAGAATCTGCTAAACCCGAACCTCCTACATATCGGATGATGAATGTTTGACACACTATGTTTGGAGATTAACATTATTAAATGTAAATTCAAATTCATGTTTTATTGTACAAGTCACACATTTTATGGGGAGAGGATAGTATTTTTGGTGAAAAATGAGTACATTAAAAAAAAAGTCTTTAAAATACTCTGTGATATGTGTGAAATGCATTGCATAACATTTTGTGGGTATTTGTGCCCTTGTCGGAAGTTGAGTCGCCATTTTTAAAAACTTCCTGCGTTATGGATTTTTAAATCACTCGCCTACTTTCATTGTTGTTTCCGGTAAATTAAATTAAAAAAAAAATTCTTTAAAATACTCTTTGATATGTGTGAAATGCGTTGCATAACATTTTGTGGGTATTTGTGCCCTTATCGGATGTTGAGACGTCATTTTTAAACTTCCTGCGCTATGCATTATTAAATCACACGCCTGCTTTTATCGGTTTCCAGTAACTTCACTTTTTTTTTTGCTACATTTCCAGACAAAAATGGATATAATTTCTGAACTATTAAGGATACATGCATGAAATTTAGAACACACATTCTTTAGACTATTAGGAAACTTTTCTCTATAACAGAATTTTGTTAATTGATTTCATTTAAAAAATATGTTCGTTGGTTTGCAAGAAAGGAAATCAGAAAATTGTTAAATTTTAATTGTTTATTTTACAAACGTAGGGACTAATATCAAAATTCTGTTACAGACAGTTTGTAGAACATGCTTTTGCAAATACATTGCAAAAAACTATTTGAATCTATCTTTAAAACCGGTTTAGATATATCGGTTTTAGTACAATCCTGCATTGGGTACATTTTTTTTTCAAATTTGGGCCCCCAAATAATTTTTTTTTATATTTATATTTGGTTGAGTTGCTACAGGTATGAGCTCTCTACATACAAAATATTAATATTTTACACCAAATAGGAAAAAAGTTTTAAAAATATCATCCTCTCCCCTTAAGTCAAAAATATGTCTTTTGGATGAGTCTCAAAATTGAAATACTTGGATATCAAGTATGGCCCTATGACACCTTTGCTCCAAATGCCAACCCATACAGTCACAAAATAACTACAATATCAAGACATGACATCAGAAAAACAGTTGACGCACGAACACCAACTATTCGTTTATTCAAATGATATCTGTTTATGTGTACAAGTAGGAAATTTAAGAAGGAATTTTAATTTCATATTTCTAAATCTTTGTTTCGATAAGCATTATATCACAGATGTAACTTTAACAAATATGTATACTACAACTAATTCATTCAACATATGTTGTTCAACTGTTTTTAATTGCATCTCAACTGTTTTAATATTAAGACATATCTATGTGCATAATACTATGTAATTCTAGTTTTTCCATATTAGACAATGATGTACAAATACTTTAAAAATCACATATGCACTCTGATATGCTCCTAAAACACTCATCTGAGTTTCTAGTTTCGTCGTAATGGCACAATTCATGCGTGTTGCAAGTTGTCGACCAGATATTCTGTAATGTGTTTTTGTCATGTTCACATGAGACCTGACGATGCCGTAAGGCAAAAGCGCTCGTCGTAAATAAAAGAAAATAAAATATATTTTTATACTCAATGATATAATTCATTGTTTAAAGTGATACAGTAAGTATTGACTGAAAAGTAACCTAATATACTCGTAATTGATTAATCTTGCTCAGTATAGGGACCGACGGCGAGCTTATGTGAGAGCGGCAATGAACCTCCGGGTTCTCTAAAAGCCATTTGTAAGTACGTAGGTAAGTAAGTAGATAAGTAAGTACGTAGGTAGGGTAAGTAGATAAGTAAGTACGTAGGTAAGTAAGTAGGTAGGTAAGTACGTAGGTAAGTAAGTAGGTAAGTACGTAGGTAAGTAAGTAGGTAAGTACGTAGGTAAGTAAGTAGGTAAGTACGTAGGTAAGTAAGTAGATAAGTAAGTACGTAGGTAAGTAAGTAGATAAGTAAGTACGTGCAGGTAAGTAAGCAGGTAAAGTACGTAGGTAAGCAGTAAGATAAGTAAGTACGTAGGTAAGTAAGTAGATAAGTAAGTACGTAGGTAAGTAAGTAGGTAAGTACGTAGGTAAGTAAGTAGATAAGTAAGTACGTAGGTAAGTAAGTAGATAAGTAAGTACGTAGGTAAGTAAGTAGATAAGTAAGTACGTAGGTAAGTAAGTAGATAAGTAAGTACGTAGGTAAGTAAGTAGATAAGTAAGTACGTAGTAAGTAAGAGGTAAGTAAGTAAATATTAAGTAAGTAGGTAAGTAAGTACGTAGGTAAGTAAGTAGATAAGTAAGTACGTAAGTAAGTAAGTAGGTAAGTAAGTAAATATTAAGTAAGTAGGTAAGTAAGTAAGGACGTAGGTAAGTAAGTACGTAGGTAAGTAGGTAAGTACGTAGGTAAGTAGATAAGTAAGTACGTAGGTAAGTAAGTAAGTACGTAGGTAAGTAGATAAGTAAGTACGTAGGTAAGTAAATAAGTAGGTAAGAACGTAGGTAAGTAAGTAGATAAGTATGTACGTAGGTAAGTAAGTAGATAAGTGAGTACGTAGGTAAGTAAGTAGATAAGTAAGTACGTAGGTAAGTAAGTAGATAAGTAAGTACGTAAGTAAGTAGGTAAGTAAGTAAATATTAAGTAAGTAGGTAAGTAAGTAAGTACGTAGGTAAGTAAGTAGATAAGTAAGTACGTAAGTAAGTAAGTAGGTAAGTACGTAGGTAAGTAAGTAGATAAGTACGTAGGTAAGTAAGTACGTAGGTAAGTGCGTGGAAGTAGTAGTGTGAAGTAAGTAAGTAGGTAAGTACGTAGGTAAGTAAGTAGATAAGTACGTAGGTAAGTAAGTACGTAGGTAAGAATGTAGGTAAGTAAGTAGATAAGTAAGTACGTAGGTAAGTAAGTAGATAAGTAAGTACGTAGGTAAGTAAGTAGATAAGTAAGTACGTAGGTAAGTAAGTAGATAAGTAAGTACGTAGGTAAGTAAGTAGATAAGTAAGTACGTAAGTAAGTAAGTAGGTAAGTAAGTAAATATTAAGTAAGTAGGTAAGTAAGTAAGGACGTAGGTAAGTAAGTACGTAGGTAAGTAGATAAGTAAGTACGTAGGTAAGTAAGTAAGTAGGTAAGACGTAGGTAGGTAAGTAAGTAAGTAAGTAAGTAAGTAAGTACGTAGGTAAGTAAGTAAGTAGGTAAGTACGTAGGTAAGTAAGTAAGTAGGTAAGTACGTAGGTAAGTAAGTAGATAAGTACGTAGGTAAGTACGTAGGTAAGTAAGTAAGTAGATAAGTAAGTAAATATTAAGTAAGTAAGTAGGTAAGTAAGTACGTAGGGAAGTAAGTAAGTACGTAGGTAAGTAAGTACGTAGGTAAGTAAGTATGTAGGTAAGTAGGTAAGTAAGTAAGTACCCTACCACAAGACATCTTTATATTCTTCATCGTATACAGTTTCAGTTGCTAGAAATTGGAACTCGCTTCCGAGTGATGTAAGGGGTTGTTGGACAATAACTTCATTTAGGTCACAATTACATAAATTTTTACTGAACACAATAATTCTTGATTAATATTTGTTACTTATAATGAAACTAACATCTGTCCATTCTTATTATCATTAATTTTTCTAAATAGAATGCAAAACCTCTAATGGCAAAATTTCATTACATTAATATTCTCATTATATAAATATATTTTAGATTTTTTTTTGTCTCTATAACATAGTTCTAGTAAACTTATATTAAATTAATTCTCATCATTTTACTGGATATCTCAAATTAATTATAACTGATTGAATTAAATTAGCTCATAAATTAAGTTACTACTTTATCTTATAGGTTTATCTCAATTTAAATACACATGCACTAGTCGTTAAAACTTAACTGAAGAATATTGCTGGAGAATCTTTTAAGTGTAGTGTAAATATTCGTAATTTAAATATGTATTGTATTGATTAAGGCTGGTTGAGTGGAAGAGAAGACCTTATGGCCTTAACTCTGCCAGCGAAAATAAAACATGCAATTTTTTTCTATTTTAGGTAAGTAAGTAAGTAAGTGAGTAAGTAAGTAAGTAAGTAAGTAGTAGCAGTAGTAGTACCTGTGACCATTATTTACTTCCAGGAAAAAGCCGTACTCAGTTTGACACACTGAGTGTGTCCAGGGACATTTCTGGGACTTTGGCAGCGAAAAAATCCTGTCATCGCATCACCCGGAATTGAACTGAGGATACTCTAGTCCGTTTAGTTGCCCTACCAACTGATCCCATCCGAGTTCCTTCATACAATAAATAGTAATATAAACTGGCATACTTAAATGTTTCTGTAACTACGAACTATAGGATTCAGCACAATAAATCGTGTGCCTGAAGTAAATTTTAATACAAGATGTTTTGTGAAGAATTCTCTACTTGAAGCAATAAAGACGAACCAGTACACTGTGTACACGTGTGACGTTCGAAGGCTATTTCTCACGAGAAAGAATTTTTGAAGAAAATCGTTGCAGACAATTTTATATAAATTGACACTATCTAGTTAGATCTTCTTGCAGAGTATGGTTATTTTCTGGCCTGTTGTGGTTATTTCCTTCAAAGGAATCGATGTTGTGAGAGAAACTTTGATATTCAATAGAGGTGAAATAATCCTTGACATACATTCAGACATACGACTGTATAAGAGAATATTGGAAGCATGACACGCTGTACAAACTCGACAAAGCATTCGTAGAAGTATATATAACGTATATATTATTTATAAAATCACGCTCACAAACTTGAAGACATTATTATTACAAATATTACAATTTACAACATAGTTTCTAACTAGTTTGTCTTTTTAAATATACGTTATTCAATAACAATGTACCAACTATAAATCTATCTAATATACAAAACATCTGTGTTAATACTACAGAGAAATCATTTGACGAGATAGGTCACATGATTACCTGACATTTGCTTTACAACTGACGTGATATGATCGTGTAAAGCCCGATAATGATATAAAACATTTCATTTGCTGGGTTTCTAACAGATCTTAGCTTCGTTCCTTAGGATCTAGAGTTTAGTTTCATAAAATAAAATTGGTTTGGTTGTAATTCTAGTGTACAGCATACTTTCTTTTTTAAATTTCCATATTATACCATTTATTCTGTCCTACAGAAGATCGCAGAAAAATCCACTGTCTTTCCCTTCTCTTTCACATATTGCATTTCTCCACTCCTGTCTATCTTGCGTCTCGTTTTCAAAATTTATCCACCCATCATAACCTAGACACACGACCACAACACTCCCCAATATTATCCATTCCCTCCCACCGAACATCCTCATATTCATCTTCTTTCACTGTGGCTGTTCCTCGACTTTGGAATTCCCTACCGAGTAATGACAGGGACTGTCAGACATCAAACCAATTTAAGAATAGATTAACGAGATATTTTTCTAACAATTCTTGTTAACAATAATAGCTGTTTCAGGTTTCTCAATGTTTAATGGTTATATATATATATATATATATATATATATATATATATATGTCACAGAATAAATATTTAAATTATCTATTATTATTATTATTATTATTATTATTATTATTATTATTATTATTATTATTATTACTACTAGCCGTACCCGTGCGCTCCGCTGCACCCGTTAGAAATAAATATAAAGTAATTACATAATTAAAATAGGACATTTGATCCGGGAACATTCGTGTTTGATAGAAGGATAAATCGTTTAATATGTTACTTAATTTAAATTGCATCCAAATAATTAAAATGCGATCATTTTGGTCCAGAGATACTCATTTGGTGTAATGACAATTCCTTTAACATGTTTCTTAATTTTTATTACATGCAACCATAGTTTAACGAAGATTGACATCATTTAGATTTAATGTGTATATTTTATTTTACTTGTTATAGGTTTCCATTGAATTATGGTAATAACTTAATTTTAACCTTTGTTTCCTACGTATTCAGTAAATGGCGCTTGGCCCACAATGGTTCTGAACCCTTCAAATAACTTGAATTATATTATATATTACATATTATATTATATTATATTATATTATATTATATTATATTATATTATATTATATTATATCAGAAGTTACTGTAATAACATTATAGCATTATGTCCATCTAGAGAAACTACACTTTCCAATGGTGAAATAATAATTAATTATACAAATCGGTTAATTTAGCTTCCGATATTACTTCATACAAACACAGAAACATTCTTTGTAGGCTATCTTTCATAGCTTTCGATTGTTGCTGTCCAAGGTCCCTTATAGACGAAGCCATTTGTTTTTTAATTCATTACACGGCCTTAGATGGCAGTTATTTTAATTTTAAAACTCATTTATCTCATTAAATATCAGTCCTATCAAACATTGTCAAGGAATAAAACTTATCGCAAATTATTTTTAAAGAAACTTGTGTTATGTAACATTTTCCACAAAAATCAATAATAAGCCAGATATTTCGATTTATTTAATTCAGGCCCCCTTATAACACCCCTTTTAAATAATGTATTTTGAATGTCATATAGACTAAAATCTAAGTTACAACGAACTTAATTTATATTCCAATTTTCATCGAAATCTGTTCAGCCATTATCGCGTGAAAAGGTAACAAACACAGACAGACAGACAGACATACAAACAAAAATTTCAAAAAAGCGATTTTCGGTTTCAGTGTGGTTAATTATATTAGTTAGGACCAATTATTTTTGGAAAATCGAAAATTACCAGAAAAATTTCGGCTACAGATTTATTATTAGTATAGATTATTATTATTATCATCATCACTATTTCTTACCAATGTTTATTTATCCAATTTTCATTATTTACTTTCATGTTGTTTTATGGTCTAGATATTAATGTAATAACTATGTAAGCAATTGTATTCAATTAGAATTAGAGTCTGGCTGGGCGGAAGGAAGGCCTACTGACCTTAGCTCTGCCAGATTAAATAAATAAATAAATAAATAATAATAATAATAATAATAATAATAATAATTATTATTTATTATTATTATCACATATCAAAGTGGTAATATTGAAAATATTTGTCCCTTCAACAACTAGAATTTTATTTATAGAATTTCCGATTTTAATCTCCTGTCTTTTGACAGTTGACTAAACAACAACAAAAGCCTAGTAACGTAAATTTTCCACGAATTTATATCAGACTGCATTTGTTTTCGTGTCTTGCGAACCGAGTTATAAAAATACATGACTTCATTGGCCTCTTCATTGTTTCTTGTTTCTTTTGTTTTAATAAGTGGCTATATGCTGAGCCGTGTGCATTAGACAGTTCATCTT